>NCKU01000044.1:0-78950 GCA_003675995.1 Dinothrombium tinctorium | reverse complement strand
TTTTATTTATGAAGTTTCGGGAGACTTTTCATTTAAGATAAATAAATATGAGCACGCGAACAAAGGCGCTTTACGTTTCTCTGGGCTAAGAACCCTTCCCTTCGGTTAAGGTATTGATTCCAAACCGGCCAGTTTCCCCTATGGGACGGGCGGGTTTGAGACAGGACGATTTTTCCCGTGTCCCATTTCCATATCATCGTCACATTCAAATGAGTGAATGAAATTCAAACTGTGTCACTAAAATTTTTAATTTAATCGTTTTTTCTTTCGTTAGAAAAAACAGAATTTCAGTGGAATTGAACAGAGAAAAGAATTACGTTTCGTGCAGATGCTCTTGTTTTTGAAATGTTTTAATGACGCACTGAAAGTGAAAGCAAACGTAATTCGAATATTCTGTTTAATTCCAATCACAAGGTAAAACATTTTTCGCTTTTTGTGATTAAAAACAAGAGAAAAGGCAAATTTCATGTTTCAAATTCGACTTTTCAAAACTCGTGTTTAAGACATTTTTTCATAAGAAATGAAAAGTGAAAAAAAACTTTAAAAATTATGTAAAATTCATATAATGAGATAAAACATTGATAACATAATTTCTAAAACAAAATATTATTCCAATAATTAAAACATTAACTCAATAATATTATCAAAATTATCTTTTGTTGTATATTTTTTAGTTTTACTTGGAGAGCAAGAACATAACATTTTATTACCCGTAATACACACTCAATTATCATTTTAATTTCAATAACGCGTTGAAATCAGCATTGATGCAGTAATTATTATAAAGACACACAACTAGAGCCATTCTGTTTACGATTTTATGCTTGTTGCGTTTTTTGAATTTGGCAGTTTTTCAAAAACAAAGCAGTTAAAATCGTCAAGTTTTATTTGTCACCCTGTAAATTTTCAGAATATGTAAGTCACATTTTTTTCACTTTTCCTATGAAATGAAAAACACAAGCACCTGTTTGATTCGTATAATTTCCACTGAACAATTCTCTATAAAAGATTGCACAATTTAAATATCATCGCATTATAGAACCGAAAGAGAGTCGGAAAATCTTCAAAATGAAAGCTGTTACGCTTTACTCATTTTCGCTTATGTTTGTGGTGTTAAGCCCTTTCAATGTCGAAAGCGTAAGTTATCGCAATTTTCAAGATCATCAATCTCTTAGGTGGTTGTTATGTCTCAAATATGGTGAACGATGTACTCTCTGGAACACATTTGATGAGGAGCCCTCTCCGACCACGGAAAATTCAGTAACATACTCAGGTAAGAATGGATTGAAAATGGTTATTTCTCGAAAAATTGAGTAGTGAACTTCTTTCAAAGCTTTAAATAGATGTTTGTTCATATTATCGTACTTTTTAGCCGAATTTGTGTAGAAATTCTTCTATACAGCAAACGGCAGAATTAATTTCAGAAAAAATATGCTTACGCACTACAATTTAAAACTCTTTGAAGTACACTTATGGCCATATTAATATGCTTCCTTTATGATTCAAAACTTGAATATTAAGTGAATAAGATAACGTTTTAATCTAGCCACGAAAGTGGACTCCATAAAATCGATTTTTTCTGCTGCTTACTGAACAACGATCTACCTTGCAGCACTTCATTTCTCTAAAATGATTAGAGCTTGCAAAAAGTTATCACATTTTGCTGCAATTCAAGTTCACTTACTCAGCATCTCTCTTATTATCTGATAAAAGAACGTTAATATGTTCAATAGTGTAAATGGTGAAATCACATTTATGCTAACATTTACGAGATTGCTGATCGAATGATTGTTCATATTTTACTTGTGCAATTTTTATGAGAAATAAATAAATAAATAAATAAATTATGCCTATCGTAATAGTGGGTGTATAAAGCTCACTCAACAAATTTTAGTGCGAATCATTGATGCTGTGATCATTTTATTTCACAAAGTTGGCTTATTAGAAGAATTTTTGATTTTTTAAGCCTGTTCATGTTGAATTTTGTTATTTCTGTCAGCCGAATCAGCCAGTTCAATCATTGTAAATGATTTTACTGAAAATTTTAATCTTTTTTTTTATTGCGACAATCAGATAAACGTTTTTATCTGAAAATATTTTTTAGGATTATTTCACAAGAAAACTTTTGTTTTCTTTGTTAGGAAGCTGTTTGCTTATGCGTTCTTTTATATTTTGTTTTTTATGAAAAGCTTATTCAAATAAAAACATTAATATTAAACAATCACAAATTTTAGCCTGAAAAAGGTTAGACATTAGAGAATATCATTGTTCTAAAAAAGTACTTTGAAAGCATTGTGAAAATTAAAGTTTTTTATTTGCATTTGCTTTGGTGCTTTTCATCTGATAAGATGACAAAGTTAAAAATAGATTTGAGTGTAACACTACTCTTAAATAAAATAAATTGTTTTTTCGCAGCTATTGATTCAACAAGTTTGTCAAATACTGTTTACGCTATAACCGATAAATTAATGCAACGATTATTGAGAGAAGATGAAAATTTAGTTTTCTCTCCTTACTCTTTGAGCGAGGGACTTGGAATGTTACTTCTCGGTTCGCAAGGCAACGCTAGAAAACAATTACGAGAATTTCTTTCTATATCAAGTGAAAATGATTATAAAAGGAATGTTGTGCAGGTGAGTAGCTAAACTCCATTTCATTGTTCTGATTTGTAAATTTTTAGGTGCATCAGAACTACGAAAATACAAAACTCACAAATGTTACAAATTATTTGTTGATCAATCGCGGATTAATTTTAAAACAAGACTATAAGGAAAGTGTTAATTCCCAGTATCGAGCTCATGCAGAGGCAGTTGATTTTATGAGAGATTCGGTCTACATTCAAAAAGAAATAAATAAGAGAATCAGCATCGAAACGAATAACAAGATAAACAACTTTTTAGACAAACCTTTCAGGGCTGATACTCAAATGGCTTTGTTGAATGTAATATCCTTCAAAGCTTTTTGGGAACATAAATTTCACAAAATACCTAGGCCTGTAAAATTCACTGACTCAAAAGGTAGAGTCAACAAGGTTCCTACAATGGTTAAGTTTGATGATGTGAAGAGTGCTTCGGTAAAATATTATGGTGTAAATGTTAAAATATTTGAATTGCCCTATGAGGGTGAGCAATTTTCGATGATTCTTGTCTTACCACCGGAAAAAACGAAAATCAACGATGTTTTCAAAAACAACAACCTGAAAAGATTTACTTCAGCTATAGCTTTACAAAAAACCAAGTCTAAATTGCTCCTTTTTCTTCCAAAATTCAGTATTACGACCAAACTCGATTTAGAACAAATTCTCACTGATTCGGGTTTGTTCGAAATATTCACGAATTATGCCAGCTTCGGTCTTATAGCAGAGGAAGATCTCAAAGTTTCCGATATAAAACATGAATCTCGAATCGACGTAGATGAAAGTGGAACTGAAGCTGCTGCTGTCACATCAGCTCCATTAATTCCGAGATCGGTTCCAATTGCAAGATTTGTTCATCCATTCGGTTATATCGTTTGGGATAAGAAGAATGATGTCATATTGTTTGCTGGTGTTGTGAACCATATTTTAAACTAATTTTCTTCACTGCTTTTAATCTTGTCGATACAATTGATTGTATTCCTATTTAGAATCGAGTTCTTTTGATTAAATTGAATGACAAGAAACTTTTGAAAATTCGTCTTTTCACCCATTTCTTATTTTAATATTTGAATTTTTGATTTATATGAGAAAATTTCTCTCATTCAGAGCACTACATCAAGACACGCAATAAATCTTTAAAGCACAAACAGCAAACTCTTTTATTTCTTAAAATTTTTGAAATAACTCCCACTATAGCATTCTATAAAAAAGCTTCTGGATTTGACTGAAATTATATTTGTGTCAATAAAAATTAATCAATTTGTTTACCTTAATTTTTGTTTTTTTTGGATTTCGTTTCAATTTTATTTTGAATTACTATTTTGACAGAATCGGGCATTTAGTGTTAGAGTTGAGAAATCATAAGAAATCAGAATTTTCATAAGCAAAATATTTTCATTTAAAATGTGATTAAAATTCTTTTTAAAATTAGAATAACCAAAACTTTAAAAAATGGTGCTCGATAAAGAATGGAACTTGCTATGGTCTAGCAAAAAATCGACGAAATAAATTTCTCGAAATAATTAATTTGAACTATTATTATTATTTGAACAGAAAAAATTAAATATCGTCCTGTGAGATAGATATCGTTGTATTTTCAAGATGAAAGTTGCGCATCGCCTGTAATTGCAATCTTAATAAAAACCACAAATTAAATAAGAAAGATTCTATTTACAAAAATTGAAATAGAGTTACATTAAATTGTTGAAAATTTTCGAATTTTTATGATTTTCATCGCCTCTGCTTGTTTAAATAATATTACGAATTATTTCTTAAATGTGTGTGTAGTTCCTTAAGCATCATGCAATTTCTAAAATTTTTCATATTAAAACATTTAAAACAAATGCACAAGGAAACCAATTTTCATAATCAATGTGTTTTTAACATTAATAGGGGTCAAAAATATCTCGCGACCACTTGCTATGAAGCGGCTTAAAATCACTTCTCTCTGCATTGTTTTGCGTAAAGAATTTTTGTGCAATATTTGGTTAAAATCGCTTTTTCACACCTAAAAAGTGTCCTTTGTGAGTAAAAGATTTGAATTTCCGAAGAGGAAAAATATTTGCCGTTTATTAAGATGAGCTCGTTAAAAGTATGAGTTAATGAGAAATTCTTTCATTTAATTAATTTGATTCTTTTGTCGATTTTTCAACAAAATGTATTTCTTACTACAAAAAATATGCAATTTCTTCTGCGACTGTGCCTTCTTTTTGTTATATCATTCGCTTTATAAATCAAGCGTTTAGCGTTCTGTGCATTTAAGTTAAGAAGGTATGCGAAAAAACTGAGTGAAAATTTTGAAAAGATGAGTAAAAGAGTTCTTAAAGAGAAAGATTTTGACTGCCTACTTTTGAAACTTTCATCTCTCGATGCGAGCGACAAAGATTTATGCGCTCTCAATAGTCTGAATAAATTGTTCAACAATGTTTCGCAAAGCAGTTTCGCTGAGAAGCGGTATTTCTTACTTTTGTTCTTCGCAATTTTGATTATCGCGATTTTGCCGTTGATTAATATTCGCGAAATTTTCATTCGCGACGATACTGAGTGTATTGTGAAATTGCCCGACAAATGGGAAGGTATTTTCTTGCCTCGTTTCGATTGTTCGCTGTGCAGTAATTTGCAAAAAATCTCAAAATTAAGTGAAATCACTCGCGAAGAATTTGAAGCAAAGTAAGCGTGCTTACATTGAAATAATTGAATTGTTTAATTGAACTTACTTCCAGGTATGCTTACACAGCCATTCCAGTGGTGATTACCGATGCGATGCAGAATTGGACTACAGATGTATTTGATTTTGATTTTTTCAAAAACTTGTACACAAACGAAAAGTATTTACATGATGAATACGAAACTGAGTGTCAATTTTTTCCGTACAAAACAAACTTCACGAGTTTAAAACAAGTATTTGAAATGAATAAACAAAGAGCTGCTAATCCGTGGTACGTTGGTTGGTAAGTTCATAAAACATTAAGTTTGCGAGTATCTGCTACGATGTGATAACTCTTGTTTACTTTTTCAGGAGTAACTGTAATCCTCAAACAGCGAATATTTTGCGTAAGCATTATGAAAAGCCTTACTTTTTGCCGCATTCTTCAGAAAGCTCACGTATTGATTGGATTTTCATGGGCAGTCCCGGTTATGGAGCGCATCTGCACGTGAGCGATTTGTGTTTAATTTAAGAACTTTGTGTTTACATTTATTCTCATCATAGGTGGATCATGTCGGTAATCCGTCGTGGCAGGCGCAAATAAAAGGACGTAAGCTTTGGACAATTGAAGCGAACTCCGAATGCTATTTACAGTGTAAACCTATTCAAGTGATTGTTGAACCTGGCGAAATAAGTAATTCGATTTTATTTATTCAATAAGTAACTTTCTTTCGCTCAGTTGTTATCGATACCGATAAGTGGTTCCACAAAACATTAATTATTGGAGACGAAATTAGTATCACGATTGGTTCCGAATTCGATTGATTTGTTGATTTGACACTGGAGCTTCATTCTATATTTAAAGTTGTGGAAAACTTGCTTTTAAGTTTAATGTTTTACAAAAAGTTTAATATGTATATTGAATGAAAAAAGTTGAATTTAAAATAAGTTCAAAGTTGATACGATGATAATGGATATGTCTATTATGTAAGAATTTCTTTTATTGGACAATTTAAATGCTTTTTGAAATAAAATGGTTATGTTGAGTGATAAATGTGCATGTTTAAGATTCGAATTTTTAGCTAATCAAAACAAAATAGATTCATGTTAAAATTTCTGATATTATGCAAAAGACTAATCTATTTTACAATTTCGACTGGAATATTTAAGTATCTAGAGGAATGAAAAGCGTACTAATTCAAATTATATTCTTTTTTTATCTCATTTGTACTTTTCATTTTCTTGAGGGGCGAGAAATTTTTCGAATTGTTTTGTTCAGATTCTGAAGTTGTGCTTTGTTCTTCGGATTCAAGTTGATGTTTAGACGGAAAAATGGTTGTTTGATCGATATTCACCTTCATTTGTAGTGAGTGGAAATCAGTTTCGACGAGACCAGTAGTGACATTTAAGCGCTTGCCGTTAATTCTGAAGTTTTCAGCGACGCAAGATTTGAAACCCGGAGGTTCGTATTCTTTTGGTGTCACGTCATCGTAATATCGAAGTTTCATTGTCAAGTAACATTCGCTCGGCAAAGACGATAACGAACGTGCGAATGTCAATAACTGTTTGAGCGATTTTTCTGTTTGCAGATTGAGCGAAAGTTTTCGCGATGAAGAATTTAGTTCGAAGTTGTTGCTGTAAACAGAATAAATAGAGAAGGTTAAAATAACATAACATATTTATTAACAAATTAAATGAATAAATGCAATGAAGTTAAGCGAAGAAACTTACAAAGTTAAGTTGAAATGCTTTCCACCGTCGTTATACGAATACTTGAACGAGTACGCTTCGATCAAATCGTTCGGCTTTTTGAGGTCGGTGTAAAAGCCGAAAATGATTTCTCTTAAATACTTCTTTTCTAAAGCGTCGAACGCACCTTTAATTAGACGAACGATTTGAGTCGCTTCTTTGCAATCGCTGCGTTCGCTCAGTATTCGAAACACGAAATTCTCGTGTTTCCGTTCGCCGTACGCGCTTTCGTCAAAAACTTCGCGCAAATAGAGTACAGTTGAGAACGCGATCGCAGTCAACTTCTTCATATGAAGCAAAGATTCGCATTCGCTCTTCACTTCCTGCGCGAAAAAAGTTTCGCTTTTCTATTTTCGGGAGAAAAGAGAGAAGCAAACAAAAGTTCGATCAATACTTTCGCTCTTTTTCAAAACTTACACTCTTCTCTTCGATTCGTTGCGAAGTCAAACTCATCTTTCCCTCTTTTCGTTCGCTTTCGAATCAAACTCAATTCGATTTCTTTCGCTTCTTTCGTTCGCCTTTTTTCGCTTCTTTTGTGTTCGATTCTTAAAGTGTTCGAAAAAGACGCTCAATTGCGTGCCGTTCGCAGCGTCATCTTTTGTCAGCTTTTTCCTACTTTAGGTTTTTATTTTTAAAATTAAAAAATTATTTAAAATTTGAAATTCAAAATGATTCGTTTAAACACGAGAATGCGGTGAGAAGCGTTAAAATTTTATTAAATTAAAGTGTTTTCATCATTGCTTTTTTCTTTCTCTTCCAAAAGACGAATGAAAAATTAGAAAAATTATTTTCGATGTTAAGCTGATCAATTCTTTAAATATTCCTGAAATCAACTTTTAAATCTTGCGGTTGAGCTTTAGTCTTGATCCCAGTCTCCGGCCGGTTGCTTTGGCTTCGGTCCTCCAGCTGGTTTCGCGCAAATTATCTCGTCGACCTGTAAAATTGTGCATACTGCACTGGTGGCATACTTTATGCCCCAGTATTTGCTGAGGTAAGTGTCGAAAATTTTCGCTTCGACAGCATCCAAAATAGAGGCGGTCTCGCTTTCGATATTAACACCTGCGTTCTTCTTTCCTTCCTGATGAGCGGCGAGCAACAGATTATTTAAATCGCTTGAATCAATTCCGGCGTTACTGGCTATTCCTATTGCGACAGATTGCAGAGCATCAGCGAATTTTGCGACTGCATATTGCTCCATTCCAGGCAAAGTTTCTGCCAATGAGGTAACTTGACAAGCTATTTCAGCTTCAGTTGCACCCGCTCCTGGAACTAGACGACCGTCTTTGGTAAGAGCTTTGTAAGTATTAACGCCATCGTCGACAGCTCTCTCAACGTCATCCATAACGCTTTCGGTCGCTCCTCGAATTACAACGGTTGAGATTTTAGATTCTTTCGAATTCTGTTTAAAAATGACAACAGGAGTGTCGCCGATTTCATCAATATAAACTTGATCGCAATAACCTAAATCTTCGGGCTTTGGTGCTACTATTTTTGGCAAAGCTGTTGCCCCAACAGTTCGACATAATCTTCGAACATCGAATTTTGATTGCAGTCGAACCGCCATCAAATTATATTTGTTCAAGTAGTGAAGAGCCATATCTCCAAACTTTCCACCACTTACAACCACTTTCACGCCAGTATCTGCAATCGATTTTATCTGCTCCTCCAACATGTTTTCTTCACCACGACTAAAGTTTTTCAACTCTTCAGCGGTGTGAATTAGGACTGTGCCTTTGGTCTCAGTTGTTCCAATATCAATTGGACAGGTGTAAACCACGACCTTAGCATCACTAGCTTTTGTTACATTGCCTTCTATCTGTTTGTTACATAAAACATTTAACTAAAGCTTAGCAGCAATAGAAACTTACATTTTTCTTGAAAACCATTCCTTGAACTACTTCAGAATTGTTTATTCCGGAGCCTAATATCTTACAAACTCGAACATTATCAACATTAAATGCCGTTTTCGGAGCGTTCGCAGCGATACACGCCTTAGCTATTAAACTACCGATTAACTCTTCGCTGCCATATTGTTTACTCGCAATCGATGCTCGAATGCCTTTCAAAACTTCTTCAACGTTTTGAAAATCTTTTACTTCGTCGCAAACGAGCGTTGGGAGCATATCATTTAAAATCTTCTCGCGTGCCAATTCATAGCCTTCAATCACTTCGACTGGTTTCAAACCCATTCGAATCAATTCTTCGGCTTGTTCCAACAAAGCGCCCGCTAAAACGATCACAAAGTTGGTACCATCACCGACCTGAGACAGGAAGGATTAGAAGAAAATAGAAGACATCACCGGAATGGAGAACACACCTCTTTTTCTTGCATTTCGGAAGCCATAATGATGATTCTTGCTGCCGGATGCTGGATATCCATTTGCCTGATGATTGTGGCGGCGTCATTAGTGACGAAAAGCTTTTCCAAATGATTGATGACCATTTTGTTCAAACCTCGAGGTCCGTACGCACTCTTCAATGTGTTCGCGAATTCGAGACACGCTTCGATGCTTCGTAAAACTGCTTCTTCGGTGCCGAACAATCGGATGCTGCCTTCTTTCAACATCTGAGCGTAGCCCGGTGCTTTCGGAACGGGAAGTGCCATTTTCGCTTCGCTCTTCTCTCGAAAAGATCGCTCAAAAAACAAATGTAATTATAATCGCGAGAAGCACGTTTTCACTCTTTCAACGCTTTTAAGCGTACGCTTATCCACCGATAGATGGCGAACTTTCGTTCTGGTCTCAGCCTTTGTCGCACGTATTTCATTTCACGCATTTTAATTTTACTCATTTTTATTTGATTTTAGACTCGTTCTTTTCTGAAAATTTTGATCAAAATATTGAGAAAACACCTTTTTAAAAATCGTTTATTTAAAGTTGAATGCGTCAAAAAATTATAAAGTTTACCATTCGCGCAAAGTACTTGGTTCGAAAAATCTCTTAAAATTTTTGTAAAGCATGTTTAAGACAAATTTATTTAACATTTAACAATTTTTGTGCCCAATATTTGATATATAGCAAACAATAGCATCCAAGTCTAAATTTGGATTTTAGAGTTTTCGGTTTAAGTTTCAGCAGATGCCTCTTGACCATTGAAAACAATGCTTAAAAAGGTTTGCGTGGGTTTATTAACCTTCATTTTTTCAAACCTACAAATGCCTTATAAACTATTAAAAATGATAATATTTCGTTATATATTTGTTGCGTAACATTTAATTATATCTTTTCAGTTATTTTGTCAAAACTATTTTTTCTTTATAAAACTTTTTCACAATGATTTCTTATGAAATGCAGCGAATAGAAAATGAATCTAGCAAAGTCAAATAAGGTGAAACAAAAGCGATATTTTTCTATAGCATTAACTATTTTTGAATTGCCTTAAATCAGAACAAAATAGAACATTATGCGCCCATCCGGCATTTGTTCCGAAGCGAGAACGAAAGAAATCACCAATTTCTTTATACGCCTTGTCAGTTAATGATTTATTCCTTTTTAAATGTGGCAGATATATTTTTGTAGCTATCTGCCATATGTGAGTGTCCACTGGTATTGCCTCGGACTTGTCCAAAGACATTAAACAAATACAATCAGCAACTTTTGGTCCAATTCCCGGCAAGGCAATCAATTCGTTTCGCGCGTCTTCGTAACATTTATGACGTAATTCTTGTAACCATTGTTCACTTTTACTTGCGATCATTTTCGCGCAATTCGCAATGTACTTCGAGCGATAACCGAATCCAAGTTTACGCAATTCTTGTTCTAGATTTTCATTGCACAAACTTTTAATATCAGGAAAAGCGTGAATGTCACCGAACTCGTCGTCAGTCAATAGAAACTCGCCATAATTTTGACATAATGACTCGATCATTTTAGAAATCCTTTGAATATTATTATTCGAGGAGCAAATAAACGAAAAAAGATTTTCTTCGGGTTGTTGTCGCAAAACACGAACACCAGTAAATTTCGGTGCGATCGCTGCAAAATTTTCGTCGCATCGAGACCAATGTTCGTATAAATCGCTCAAAGAATAATTGAGATTAAAGTAATCGGTTAAAAGCTCGTTAATATTAGTGGAATCAAGCTTTTTACATTTATTGCCATCGCGTGAAACGTGATTTAAAACTGTCCATTCAATGGTTTGTTTGTCAACGCATTGTTCGAGATTAAAAACCAGCTTTCCGATGACACCGAACCAAACGTCAGCGTGCGCTCGCTTTCGCCATCTGAACGCTTGTCCGCTTGCGAGGGTCAATGGTAGATTCAATTCGGTGACCGCCGCACACAAAGAGCCTCGCATTTAATTCAATTAATTAATTTTTCGTTTATTTTTTAATCACAAATAACAAACCGCCGTTTGCCGCTTTTCTCGCAGACGACAAAAGGGGCACGTCTCTCATTTCGTCTCTTTGAAGTAGACTTAACATTTAGATTTTAAATCACATTTATTAAATACAATTAAAATTTATCATTTTCACAATCGTTTCAATATGAATGCGTGAATATGCTTCACAGTTGTGTGATTGAATGACAGTTTAAAAATGGTTTTTTATATTTACACTTTAATGAAATTTTAAATATAGTAAACCGCACAAAAATCCCCTACCTCAAATGCACATATACATGCTAAGATTGGGGGATTTTTGTGCGGTTTACTGTATACTGAAATAACAAATTTATATTTAGTTTACAATTTCATAATTTAATATGAAATTGTCATCTTCATTATCTTTTCACCTCTGATTTAATACAATTCATATTATGTAAATAATAAGAGAGTAAAACTAAATATCAAAGTGAATAATAAAATACAAGCTCCCAATGTATGGAATCTGTTTAATAATACAGTGATTGTAAGCTGATTAAAGTGAACAATTGAGCAAAATTATACGAATAAAATACAGATTAAAATTTTTTAAATAATTTTTTTAGTTTTGCATTTCACTTCTTTTCAATTACAAAAACATTCTCCGAATCTCATTTTTGTCACAAAATATTCACGAATATATTCACTATGATGCGAGGGATTTGATAATGCGTTCTGAATATTTTCAGAAATTGCTTCATCCGAAAGACAACTAAGTCCGTATTTGCGTGCTGCTTTGTCCATGTTATTTATACGACACTTGTCGATGCCAGCGACTTCGATCAATTTTTGCTTTACAATTGTACCTCGTGGTATACCAGAAAATGGATCCTCGTGTTGAGTTTGACTCACAATCTCTCCATTGCCTACATAAACACCCCAATGACTGTGAAGAAATTTTCTTATCTCGATCAAATCACCAAATCGCGCTTTAGTCGCAATCTTATCGACGCTTTTGAATGAATTTTTCATTTTCTTCTTGTTAAAGCCTCAAGATTCAACGCTCAAGCAAAAAAACATTATCAAAGGTGAACTCAAAAAGAGATGAAATGTCAAATCTCTAAGTTTTCTGAGCAGAACGTGACATTGTAAACATAATTGTAATTACGTTTTTTACTGCGCTTCCTTTACATTGATTTACAATACAATGCGTAGGAAACACTCGCGGCATTCATTTTAAATTTTTAAGTTTCAAAATATTTATTTTGAAGTGTTTTTAAATAAGATAACATTTACTGATTTTTTTGTATTTTATTACTTAAAAAACATTTTCTTTTCACCTAGATCAATAAATAAATGCGAAAAAGTTGTTACTAAACAAATCAAATTTTCTAACGGGTCAGAAAAAGTAAAAACATTAAGAAAATTAAATAAAAGTTGATTAAAAGCAACGAGAACAAAAATAAAAAATAAAAAATAAGATTTTTAAGTTAAGAAAGTTTTGACTTAAAATTTTAGCAAAAGAAAAGTTTGAACATTTTGGTATAATGAAAAGGACGCTTTGATTGTGTATTTGCGATTACTTTAAGATTTAAATTTGTGCAATGATTTGTTTGTTAGTAGTACTAATTTATCAATTTTATTTTTTATCAAAAAATCATAAATCAATTTTTGCAACAATCATCTGCTAATATTAATTAATTTTTACAAGCTTTTTTGATAAAAAATATTCTCATATTATCTCATATCTCATAAAAAATATTTTCATTAATTGGCATTGAAATTTAAAAACAAAATCGAGTTATTTAGGCTGACAAGCGTTGTAAGCAGAAAGAAATACGTCAGAGGTTTGCGCTGCCAATTTTGGCACAAAGATGGGCTTTTTATCCTCCTTCTCTCGCCTAACTCAACTAGACTTTGTTAAAAGAACCTCCTTTTCTCCGTTATCTCGCAAACTTGCATTTCACAACTTGGGCTTCACATCAATATTTTTAGTGTTCAAATCTTAAAAAAAAGCTAAACAGAGTAAGTTTTATAATTGTTCTTATCTCGCTTAATTTAACAATTGCAATAATCTTCATTAATCTCTTTAATCATTCCTTAATCTCATAACCTACTCAAATTGTTATTTTTCTCTGTCTAACATGAAGCGTGACTTAATTTATATTTTGACATTTGATTAACGAATAATCGGTGTTTTCAATTGCGGGTAGTTGCTGCATTCTCATCGTTGACAGAAAAAAAACTTCACATTCGGGACTACAAAAGTTGTTAAGTCGAGTTACGATTGATTTTCAGATCAACGAACATGACGAGTGTTTTGGCAATTGGTGCTGGTCTTGTTTCTGGTCGCACAAATTCGTACAATGATTTCACTGTTTACACTCATAAGCCAGGTTATGCTGGTTTATCAGTCGGCATTGATGGTCCTTCGCGAGCTGATATAAAATACAGCGATAATCACGATGGCACAGTGAAAGTGTCTTACATGTGTTCACTACCCGGCGAGTATCGTATAACGATCAAATACGACGGATTGAGTGTTAAAGGTTCACCGTATACCGTTCGCATTCGAGGCGATGAGCCTTCCTATTCAACCTCCTCGCGTGGATTTTACGACACCTCTGATACGTTTAGGCCAAAAGTTGGCTCCGCGAGTCGAGTACGAGTTTCTGGACGAGGATTGTATTCGGGAATCACTAATGTGCAAAATGAGGTCGAAATTGACGTGAAAGACGCTGGCCCCGGAAGGCTTCATTGGTCAATTGAAGGTCCTGGGCACGTTGAATCGCGAAATCGACAGCTGGACAATGGCCTTTATAAGTTATACTATAAGCCAGATTCTCCGGGCGAATATCAGATGAGAATAGAATATGACAATCGAGAAGTTTTTGGCTCTCCTTTTAGAATTCGCGTTCTTTAAAGAGACATTGAAATTTTTTTTCGGAATGCTCTATTTTTTGAAATTGATCAACAATTGAAATTGCCGTTTTAGCTGCTGTTTGAACTAAATCCAATGCAATTATATTTATAACATTGCTTAATGAATAACGACCATAATTAATGTTAATCGTTGAAAATCTTATGAATAAAAGTTTTAATTTTTTCACATTTTTCCCTTTTTTTTCTACTTAAAACTCAAACTCCTTTGTCCTTGCTTGCAGATGGCTTCATTGGTAATTGCAACTGGATCTGGTCTTATTTCTGGAGTGCCAAACACTTACAATGATTTTAATGCGTATATAAATGGCTTTGGCATCGGTGGTTTGTCAGTAAATGTTGATGGTCCATCGCGTTGTGATGTGCGCTTTAAAGATTTTCGCGATGGAAACGTGAAAGTTTCCTATTTACCAACTTCGCCCGGCGAATATCGAATTTCGGTTAAATACGATGGTCTTGCGATCAGAGGTAGTCCATTTAAAGTAATAATTCGAGGACAACAACCGAGAAAATATATACCAACTAGAGATCGAGAAGAAACAATGTACAGATTTCAAGCACCGCAGCAAAGAGCTGGACCTGTCAGAGCTTCAGGTCGCGGTTTATTCACCGGCATTGTGAATATACCGAACGAAGTGATAGTGGATGTTTCGGAAGCAGCCCCTGGCCGACTAACTTGGACAGTCGAAGGACCAGCGCATGTTGAGGCACGAACGTCGAGACTAGAGAACGGCATTTATCGTTTGTACTACAAACCGTTCGCTAGCGGTGATTATACCATTAGAATAAAATACGCTGAGCGCGATATTATAGGTAGTCCGTTTCATGTACGAGTGCTTTGACCGTACGAATATTCAATATGAATTCTTTCATTTTCGCTCAATTCTAAAATAAGTGAATTAAGATAAAGAGAGAGAAAAGAAGCCTTTATTCTAGGCAGAATATCAGTTTCGAATGCTGCTGAGTATAGCGAATTTCAACAGTCAGAATTTATTTTTAGTCGAAAACTTTTACTTACTTTTAGTGATTAAAATAAATTATTTTGTTGGCAAACACTTAGTTCTCGACACTTAAAAAATATATCAAGTGTAGACATTGAACCAAATTATTTACATTCTAACCTATATGTTGAATTGTAGAATTTTAATGAAATTAATAAAAAAATTTTATTTAATTAACATTTGGCAATGTATTTCGAAAATTATTTAATTTAAAAAAATAAATTCTTGAAATAGCATATACCTTAAAAATTATATTCACGAATATAAAAAAGTTGAAACACTGTGTGTTTATTTTGAATCTATTTTAAATTTGATTTGCCAAATTTTTTCGTCTTCTCGAATATTTTTTCAATTAAATGCAAGACAATTACCTTTTTTAAATACGAAGAACATTTTTATGAATACGATAAGGTTTTTTTCTCCAATGAAACGTCGCCAATAACTGTCATACAATAGACCATAAATTACTTGCGAGGTATTTTTTGAGTATTGTGCCAGTTAGAAGGAATTTTCAAAAGTTTATACATAAATGAGTAATCGTTACTAGTTTTAAGAGATTTTTTACACTGAACATAAAAAGTTAAATGATGAAAAAGTTTGATTTTCTGCAAATTTTTCTTATCATGAGAAGTATATATATTAAAAGCTAAATTCAGATATACTTTTCGAAACAAATGCTAAAATCCCATAGATCTTAAACCGAAAGAATTTTATTCACCAAAAATACAACTCGGATATAGAATAAACTCGCTTTAAACTTGAGAATTATCTTTAAAAAATAATTCTTTAAGTGCTTGATACTTTATCGGCTATTAAAGCAATAAAATATTTTTTTATATTTATTGTACAAACATCGTTTTCTATTATTATAATGCCTCAAATCATTTTTAATGCATTCAAAAAAAATCAAAATTTATTGAATTTTAGTTTTATATCGTTTGAAAACATACATGAGCTTATAACTTATAAAATTGATGTGAATTTCTTCCTTTCAGGAATTTTATAACCTGGCTTTAAAGCACTCACAAATTGTCGAAATCCTTCACTTTCTACAGTATAAATTGGCATATTGTCTTTTGATAGCATAAATATTAATGCCTCTGCTATGAATTCTGTTTCATTTTCCCAAAACGCTATAATGATTTCAAAAAATATGTAAAAATAACTCCATTCAAATAATTTAGCTGATTTTTTATTTGAACTTTCGTTTCTCATAACATTTATAACTTCATCATGAAATCTTCTCAAATGCCTATTTAAATTACTTGTTGATTGAAATACTTTTATGTTTACACCACAAATGTTACATTAAGCATAGGTGTTTTCCTCATTAATCATAAACCTATTTCATACCCATGATGTTAATTTTCTTTTCTTTGACATTTTAGAATTTAAGCGAATGCAATTTGTTTTGCGACTATAGTCGCGAAACGCATTCTCATTCGCACAAAAAACTTATACTAAGTGCTTCCTTTAAGTCCTAGCTTCTCATGTGTTTTTAAAGTGATTTGTTGAAAAATTTTGATCCAAAAAGTGTATCCACAACATAAAGCATATAGATTTCTTTTTCGTCTCGTTCTTCTTTTCTGCAATTGAAACATATTGAACAGAATATTTTAAATTACCCATACAGTATAACTTTTCAATAATTTTTTGGATATTGACGGTTATCATGACTATTATCGTTGCAATGCAATGCGATGAAATGGTTTAAAAATGTTAGGAGCATTAGGTTTCGACCCTTTTTACAGTTGTTCAACTGTGAATGTTCACTGTCCAGTTACGGCTACGAATTTTTGGGACATTTCCATCCATAATACAAATAAATTAAAGGATAGTTTGTTAAACTTATTTTACTTTTAATAACAGTGGGCGAAACAAGAGTAGACAAAACAAGAGGACACAAGTAAAAGAGTCGAAACTAATTTTGAAAATAATGAATGAAACAATTTTACTTTATCAAAGTTTTTTTAAATAAAACAAATAGACAATAGAATAAATGATTATTGTCATAGCTTTGAGATAAAACTGTTATTAGAAAGAATTGAGACAATTACAAAATGTGAAAAGTTATTCAAATGTTTTATTTGTAGTGTTTTGGTTATAATTTCAAGCTTCACAAAGTAATGTTTTGTTTAGGTAAGTATAACGAATTCATAATAAGTATAAGAATTGTTAATAAAAGGTAAAAGTTCATTCTATTCGTAAATATCATGAATTCTGTTTGCACCCTCTCACATATATATTCAATGGATCGAGTATTCTTATCGATTCAATCAATTATTAAAGTTTTAACAAGCTTGTGCTGTTTGTAACTTTCCGAAGTTTTTCTAGAAAAATTTAAAAATTTAAAGTCAAAAAGATCTTTAAAATCTGAGAACATAATTACAATTGATAGGAACGAGAGTAAACATTTAATCATAGACTTTCTTTCAAATGAGTTACTACTTCAGTTTGTGATTGTACAAATTAATTGAGACTAATAAAATTCTTAAACTCAACAATTTTGTTCTTATGAGTTTATTGGAACTTAAATGGAATATCAAATATTAGCATGTCAATCAAATATTGAACGCTTACAATAAGATATAAACATAAATATATACACATGAGTATTAAGTGCCTTATTCATGAAACTAAAGCTGCAGGTTTGAAAATCTTAATATTGACTCTTCAATCCTTTAAATTGTTTATATTTAAAAATATTGTTTACATATAAATCTTTATGTTAAATATGGTTTCCAAATCGAATAAGATCAAATATGTTCTCAAGCTGTTATTGAAATGTTACAAGCTTAAAAGGACATTAAATTCGACTTTCAGAACAAAATTTTGTATCGAATTAAATCGAATATTTTTTAATAATCGAATATTATGCATAAAAACGAATATTCTCATTAATCTTATATTGAAACGAACTTATTGAATATAAACTCGAATAAATATTCAGAGTAGACAGAAAATTTCGATGGGGGTGGACATAAATATGTCATAGGGCTCACAGCGTCAAGAAACATTAGATATTGTTACGTTATTTCGTGCATAATTCAGCCTAATCGAAACTCTATGTTAACTCTTAACAATCCGACAACACAATATCAATGAAAAAAGCAAAACAATCACTTAAATGAAAAGTTTGAAGTCGCCGAAAACAATAAATATAAATAAAACGAGAAACACAAGTTAAATGCAAATTTAAACATTGTTCGCATTATTCAAAATGTGGGAAAATAGTTTTAACAGAACAGTGTATAATTATTGCACAAACTATGAAACTTCAAAAATCGAAACCTTGGTAGACCGAAATGAAACGATAAAACCATGAAATTCTTTTTTTTAAGGTACCGGACTAATAATGAAAACTTCAAGCTTTCACGTTCTGATTCGATAGCTATCATACCAAAATTATGAATTTTCATTTTTTTTCTTCAAAATTATAATCTCTTTTCTTTACGAAAATTAATAAATGCTCGTGAACAGCAAGTTTTTATTGAATGTGATAGAAAATATGAGCCTTCAATAAGTTATATGAATTTATAAATAAATTTTGTGTTTTATATTCAAATGCAATTAAAGGTGCTTTTTCTATTTATAAATTCAAAATTAAAACTTACTCTATGCTTTTTTCAACATTTAAAAATTGTGTAAATTACTTTTTCGCATAATTGAATCTTTATTTTAGCAAATTCAGATCGGAATCGCTCTGAAATTTTGTTTACTTCCTTTGGAAATTTTATTCAATCACTGATTGATGAGTAAAGAGCTGCATTCGATTCACAGCTCTACTAAATTTTTCTTGCTTCATTTGATTTTACTTCTCGACTACCGCGTTCTATTTTAAATTCTTGATTTTTAAAATAGCAACGGAATTATGAACTCGAATTTGGATCGATAATTGTCGATATTTGAGTTTTAAATACTAATTTTATCCTGATTTCATTTTTGATAATCAGGTAAAATAATAATTTCAAGAATCAAAAATTTAATAATAATTTCAATTGCTAAAATAGTGAAAATGAATTCAAAAATAATTTTACATTTATTTCATCTTCACGTTTTTACTCTCTCAGCTTATAACATATTGATACTTTTATGCATTTTACATGTTTGTATTACGTTTCAGGTTTTATGAATGTAAAAATAGCTTCTTATGCAATCATGTGCGTCACAGTGAGCATCTGATGACAAATCGTTCGTCGATAATCTCGCAATAGCTTTTAGCTGATTAAATTTGAAGCTTTAAGCTTTATTTTCTATGTTTTTATTTATATTTTCAATTGTTTTCCAAAATAAGCGTTTAAAATAAATTTTAAACAAATCGAAGGCCTAAGTTCGCGATCGTAAGTTAGTAGCAAATTCATTTTTTGAACGAACAATTTCAGAAACAAAAATGATTTTCTAGTTGGTGAAAAACGAATTGAAAAAACATTGAAAAATATACAGTATTATATACAAAATATACAAAAACAAGAAGAGATAAGATATGAGTTAAGGAGAAATGAAAATTAAAGTGGCATGTTGCTTCGAACGATAACGAGCAGCGATTAATCGCTGAAATAGTTGCGAATCGCGATTAAAAATGAAACGCATTTAATGTCGAGAAGTAGATAGAAGAAAGTTTTTTTGCGCTTTTCGAAAGAAAAGTTGTCGTAAATTGAAATGCGCGAAAGAAAGCGCTTTGCGGTAAACGGAAAACGGACGAGAAAAGAAGCGCAAAAATGCGAATGTGCGGTAAAAATGTGCGTAAATGAATCAACGCTCCCTTTTTGGCGAAAGAAAATCGGTAAAAACATGTGTTGTTTCGTTATTTTTTTACCGAAAAATAAATAAAAATTCAGATTTCGAAAAGGAAAATTCGTCTTTAGCATTCGAAAAGGTAACGTCATTTTTGTTCGCGTTTGTCACCCGAATTTTGCACGCTTTCCACTCATGTGTTTTTCTTTTTTGTATTGCAGTGAAAAGCGCACTGTATTTACGATTGAAAGCCTACCATTTTTTGTCGACGAAAATTTTACGAAATTCGTTTCGTATTTGGATTGAACACAATTTAAATTATTAATTAATATTTGCAATAATTCACTCAAACTGTATTACACGCGTTTACATACGAGCGAAGCGAATTGTGGCCATTTTTTTACCTTCGAAAGTAAGACCAGTTTTCGGTTTGACATCAATTCGAAAAATTTCGAAAAAAACTGCTCATTTATTTGATCGTAAACAATGTTCGCTTCGATTTCTATTTTTTAGATTTATTTATGTGCTCTTCTTTTCGTAAAAGCATTTTCGTTTTTATTGAAACAAGCCAAACTGTGTTTTCTTTTTTGGTTATCGCACTGAATTTCAATGACGATTGAGTACATTGAATGCTGCTTACATTTCAAGGCGTTCGTTGTAAAAACAAGTGGCATTTTCGGTAAATTTTAATTTATTAAAAAATAGTTAAAAATCGAACAATTCAAACGATTTATTTGATAAATAAAAATGGTTCGTACGATGAAATCTGTATTAAATGTGAATGAATTCACTAAGCATTCCTTTTTCAACGGACGATGCTCTTCGCCGTGGGTTGTCGTCGAAATTTGGAAATCAATTCAAAAGTTGCAAGAAGACAAGAAAAGCTCAACCAAAAGTGCATTAATTTCATGTTTATTGAAACGAGTACAAATTGATGAAAAACAAATCGATGAAGAAATCAAGAAATCTCTGAAAGATGAACTAATCGTAAAAAATAATGACGTTTACAAAATACCAGAAAATTGTAGTGAGAAGAATCCAGATCATGATTGGTATTGTTTTACTTGTCATTTGGGAGGAGAAGTTATTTCTTGCACAAATTGTTGGCGTGTTTATCATAGATTGTGTATGGAAGACAATGATGAATCCGGACTTTGTACTCCATGCAAATTGTTGTCACAGCCTTGTGAAAAAATTCGTGGAAAAGAACCATCAGCTGAAGAACTGAGAAAAATGCTGAATATTATTTATAAAAGAATATCAGAAGAAACTTCATCAATTATTTCTTTGAACTTCTCTGAAAATTCAGAAAATGGTACAAATAAACTCACCTCATCTTTGATTGAGAAATTATTATTTAAACATAAAATGAATTTTATTGAAGTTCGGAGAAAAATTGAAGCGCACGAATACAAAAAGATAATTGATTTTGAAATTGATTGCAAAACAATATTGCATAATGTGTTCGTCTTATTCGGGAATGACTCTGGTTATGCTAATTCAGCTTTAAAAATGTTTAAAACATGCTGTGAAGAAGCAAATTTTATTCGCGATTGTATCGACTGTTATTTATACTTTTATGAAAGAGCTACTGACACTAATTGGTTTTGTTACACTTGTTCACCACCACATGAATTAGTTCTCGCTAAAGTTAAAGGTTTTTCTCATTGGCCTGCGAAAGTAATCCGAAGCGACATTGACCAGTACTATGTATGGTTTTTCGGTGGCAAACATGAACGGGCTTTTGTCAAACTCGAACGTATCCTTCCAGCTACTGCTAAATTGCCACCTCCAAGATTTGCACCTCTGGTTCGAGCTTATGAAGAATTTGATCGCCATAAGCAAATGTTAATAAACGAAGGTATCAGTTTCACATCACTTATTCCATATCAAACGAATAAGCGAGTAGTTGAGAAAAAAGTTCCATCATTATCTTCTCGTTCTGGCTCAGCAATTGTTCGCTTGCGTGGAGGAAAGCGAAAACCATATAAATTAAAACGAAAAACGAATTCAAGATTCATTCCATCATTTGAAACGGCTTCAGTCATCACTCATCGTTGCCAAGATTTTGAGGTAGATTTAACCTCTTCGACTTTTGATGAATCATCTCTTCAAGAAGGCAGTAATGTTGATAAACAATCGCTTCCTCCGAAGAAAAGAGTTACTGTCGTATGTATGTTTTATAGTTACTTTAATTTAATTTTGTTTTCTTAGGCAATGCAACAGATGCAGCAACATTCTGAATCTGTTGATCAAGAACAATCACCAGATTTAGTGAAATCTGATATTCACTCTAAATTACAAACTTGCAATAACAATGAAACTTTGCTTAATAACAATGATTCCTCTCCTAAACGTCGTTTGCGTTTAAAAAAAGAAATTATTGCTGTCCGAAGATCTAGTCGCCCGAAAGCGGTTGCGAAACGATTCATTGATTATGTATCTGACGATGAGCAACCAAGATCGAAGCCAAAAAAGCCTCGCACCATAATTGTACCTGGAAAGAGGCCGAGAGGAAGACCTAGGAAAAATCCCCTTCCTACTGAATCGCAAAAACATAATCGCAATGAAGCAAAAGATGCAGAAAAGATTATAGAACATCAGTCTACTTACAAACCAATTCAGCCTGTACTTCGCGGTGGATTTTTTGTTGGTGGACGGGGCCGTGGACGTGGCCGTGGACGAGGCCGCGGACGAGGACGTGGTCGAGGAAGAAGTCGAAGCTTAGGAAATATTCCTCAAATAGAACTAACACATTCTTATGATGACACATCGAGTGAACGGAATGATTTGCGTTATTCAGTTTTTAAAGCAAATTTGAATGGAATTGATCAACACCAAGAAAGCTGTGATAATTTGAAAATTGTCTTTAAACGCGAAATAATTACAAATGACGAAGAAGACAGTGTTCCAATAAATGACAGCCAATTTACTATAAGTGAAATAACCCAGAACAGTATTACAAACTCTGATGAGACTAATGAAAGGCCGCTAAACTCTAGTGAACCAATTTCAAGTGAACCTCCGAATGGTTTACCCGAACAAGAAAATCAAGCTCAAGCAAACAAACTTTTGGAAGAACGGAAAAAACACGAACTTCAAATCCAAGAGGTTAGATAAAGATTAAATTTATTCAAATTAATTTGTTACAATTACAGTACGAAAATAAAATTCGTGATTTGAAAGAACGCATAGATAATATGACGGCTCAGCACAAAAGGGAAATAAACGAAGTCAAAAAGAAACAATGGGTATAAAAATAAAATTTAAATTATTTGTTTTTAATTCATTTCGTTACAGTGTTTTGTATGCTTGAAAGAGGCAATCTACTATTGCTGCTGGAATACATCTTATTGTAGCACAGAGTGTCAGGATCGACATTGGCGCATTGCTCACAAAGCAGTTTGCCGGCGAAAGCAAGCTAAAGCAAACTAATTTTATTATCGATTTTTCATTTTAAAGTGAACATTTGTGCAAAATATTGTCAGAAACAATCAATATATCATCTCTAACCATAGTATTTCACTTCAATGAATGAGTGATTTTCATTATTTATTTAACTTTTTTCATCAAATTTATTGCATTTTAACTTGTTCCATTAATTATTTTCCCAATTTTTCATGCATTATCGTTACGAGACACAACGTGATATTGATGAGCAGTTTGATCAGCGTGTTTTTCATTTTCTTTTTTTAAGACATTTGTTAAATTGAAAAATTCAGGAAAATTTCAAAAAAATTATTTTGAAATTCACTCTTTTAAATTAAATTTTCACTGTACTGTTACGTCGAATTTATAAAAGCCATAAATAAATTGAGTTTTTTGCTACATTTTCGATTTATTTTATTTTCTTGTTTTCTCTTGTTAAACTAACATTTTGATATAAATGTTAATCTGCTGCTATTTGAAATGAATTTTGAATTTTCTTTGAAAATAGTAATACATGACAGTGTTTTTAAATTATACAAATTTATAATAAACAATTTGCCTGAAGTTAAAAAAAATTGTGAATTAAAAAATTAAATCTAAAAATCCTCAAATACCGATTCAGATTAATTATTATTATTATTATTTTTTTTCATAAGGAAATCAATATTGAATAATTAACAAAAACTTTTTAAAGATACAAATAGATATTGAAAATTAATTTTCCAATTCATTCCGAAATTTAAAAATTTTTTCATTCTTTGAATGCTCTGATTATAATTATTTATTATCATTAAAACTGAATTTTGCATGTATTTTTCTTAAATTTAGTAAATTAAATCCACTGCTCTTTATGTAAATTTCATTTAGTCATGGGAGATTCATTTTTTTCTTGTTTCAAATATGAATGGTGTGAAAATTTTTGCAAAATGCAGGAATGTTATACACAAGTTACTGAAAAAAACTTTTACTTTGATATAATCAAATTAATTAAAATTTTTTGAAAAACTTTTTGAAATGCTGTTAAAAATTTTAATTTTGAAAACTTAAAATCATGAATTTCTAACAGATTAATTTAAAAATAATTATTTAAATAAATTTTAAAAAATATTGTAAATAATGTTTTGTTTCTTGTATTAAAAATATTAACTCAATAGTATGACATCAATTAGATTGTCTATAAATTTTAAAATGTATTACTTGTGCTTCAAAAAATTAGAAAACAGTAAATAATTTTAAAAGCAAGTAAAATCATTTTGATTAATTTGAATAAAAAAGTTCTATCAAGAGGAAGATATAATCTATTAGAAAATCGTTGGGAAAAACTCGCTTATGATTTTATTTTTTCGTAAATTCAAGAAAATAAAATTAAAATTTTTAATAGCAAGATTTGAACAAGACACATGGTTAGGACCATGGATTTCGGTGCTGCATCAAAATTTTTTAAATGCTTTACCCTGTATTGACATAACAAATGTTTTTTCTTTTAATTTTTTTCTAAAAAATCGCAAAATTTGACAATGCAAAAAAGAATATCACAAAATTTTTGTGTATATATTGAATCATGTAGATGCCAAGTTTTGACAAAATCTTAATCAATGAACTTTTCTTTTTAATCGGTAAAATCTTTAGGTTATTTCATTGTATCTCTAGACACGAATTATGGTTTTTTTTATTGTTTTTTATGAAAAGTTACATCGTAAAATTTCATAATTGAGATTTCGTAAAAGTTTTAATTTGAAAACAATTCAATACAATTAAATGAACATAAGTAAATTAGAATATTGTTGGAAATAATTTCTAAAATAATTATTTTTATATTCTCTACTAAATCTTTTTATTGTTCTAAGAGACTAAATGAAATCACAATATTCTTTAAGAGCTCAATATGGAAGAAAGATATTTAAATGTGAAATTTTTTGAATTAACATTTAAAATTTAATCAAACACATGTGCAGAAAAAGCCGATCATTATTAATACATTCGTTTGCCTGGTGAACATAAAAATTATTCTTTTTTAAGATTTTAATTTATGATGTTCACTATAGAATTGAATAATCATTTTAAATAAACGAGATTGTTGAAGTGAAATTGAATGATTAATTGATAAAAAAGTTTATTTATTGCATTCATACAAATTCTAACTTAAATACGGAAATGAGATAACTTAAATTCCAAATTAATTTTATTTTCTGCTTTTGATCTCTGAAACATAGTAAACATTATCTACTCTTGAAATTAGTTCCTATATGTATGCTTTATGAATAGAGATTAAATTTCTCTTTAATATATTAAACTAAAGTAAATATTAGTATTAAATATTGATACTAAAATATTAAATATTATCTTATAAAGCAGTTAAATTTTTTCTATTTTTCAATTTTAATCAATAAATTTTGAACAAAATTCTGACGACTCCGGCCTTAGCATCACAATAATTCAAGTTCGATTGATGCTCAACGAATTTCATTAAAATTCAAGAATTTATTATTTACACAATACATAAATACAAAATGTGTTTGCTGCAAAGAGCATTCAAATTAATGAGTTCTACAAAAAACTTATAAAGGAAGTTATTTAGTCTAAAGTTTAAATTGAAATCATTTTGAAACCGTTACAATTTGATAGCATCTAATGAGTGTTAAATTAAATGAAGCTCCAATATTAGGTGCCAACTGTTTTGCTCGAGATTCAGCCGGTCATAATTTCATTTCGCCCACTGAAATATATTGAGTCAATTTTTGTATTTTATTTTCATTGTAGAATGCACATTGCACTTTTACATTGCTTTACATTCCTTCGCTACAATAATTAATATTTTTTGCAGCATTTTAATTTCTCATTTCACAATGTTGTGCGAAGTTAGGTAAAGAAAAGTGAAAAGCGAAAAAACATCACTCATATCAGCGATAGTCACAGTACTAAACGCGCGTAAATCATCGTCATCACGCGTAATTCATCCTTTGCAAATGTAACAAGGAGGACAAAATCGGCTATCACCAATGATATAGCAATACTTTTGCTTAAAAACGGTGCTCAATGCACATTTTAGTCTTTTGACAAAACTTGTGTCAAATATTTGTGTTGTCAACATCACTTTTTCGAATTCAACGAATAAAACAATCGTAGACTTCATTTGCAGCAATGGTTTTGAGACATTGAAACAAGTGAGTTTTACGCGTTTCTTTCTCGCCAATTAGCACTAAACTTTCGCTGCTTTCAAGCATCTCTTCTGACTTCGGAAGCATCACAGAAGTGCTCATCATTCGCTGCCTTTTCGAGAATTCTTCAAAGACCAAAAAGAGAAAGAATCAAGTTTTTCTAAAAGCGCGCCCTTCGTTTCTCAACGATGCGAATTAACGGCCGTTTTCAAACGCAATTCTTTTACTACAGTCGTTGAAAAAATATGTGCAAGACTTTTTGCACTTTACGGAACCCCTGCTGCCATCTACGAGTATGCTTTGAATATCAACTTTTATGATGTAAATTTTCAATAAATGTCTATGAACGTATTCTCTTTTCGAATTTCTTTTACTCAGAAGAAATATTTATTTTCTTTTATTAAATAAAAATATTTAATTCGAGTCAATTCCTATTTTTTATTATTTATTTTTTTTAATTAAATTTCGTTCAAACAAAATTTAGAAAAATAAAACTCAACAAAAATTAATCTTCAATAAAAGAAATAGTTCCTGGACCACCTTTTCTCATCCACCGTCGATAACGTTTGTAACTCGCACTTTCAGCTAATTTAGCTTTAGTTTCATCGTCTTTCTTTTGCTTCCATTGTTCAAAAACACTCTTTTCCCATAAATTCAAATCAAGATACTCTTGCTTCTCTTCATCGGGCAATGCTGCCCACTGATTACTAGATAATTTCATATTTCTCCTAATTATATACATTTTCTCTTCTTCACCGTATTCTTCTTTTAAAATTCCAAATTTGTAGAACCAACGAATGTAAAAATAAATATACATCGCTGTAGTATACGGAAGACATATTAATTGTACCCATAAGATATCGTGAATAGATGGTTTTGAATACGCTCCTTTAATGTCCATTTTTTCTTCAATGATCTGCAGATAAAAAATTAAAAAGCTGTTTAAGAGCAAAATTCAATGCTTGCCTTCCTTAAAATTTCCTCTTCTTCAAGTCTGATGTCTTCTTTACTCTTAAAACGATTCTTTTTCTTTGTCGTTGAATTATTGACTAATAATCCTTCTTCTTTAGCAATTTCGGTAGCTTTTAACCGATATTTAGGAACAGTTAAAAAATAATCAATCGCCTCCTTATAGCGTGAAAAAGCTGCCCAATATTGAATTCCAGATACAACAGTTATAGTCACAACAATAACGATGCGAACGTCAACTTTTGGTGCGTAGATTCTTCGGTAATAATGGTAGTAATGGCGGTAAACTTCATCAGGATTATCTAACATATAATTATAGTCTTTGCGAGATTCTTCATCACGTAACACCTCATAAGCGGAGGCAATAAGAGTGAATTTTTCGGAGGCGATCTTTTTCGCCTCTTCACCGCGATGAACATCAGGATGATAGCGTCTCGCTAGCTTTCGATAAGCCTTCGTAATTTCATCTTTGCTCGAGTCGCGAGTCACACCGAGAACTGAAAAAGTTAATTAGCTAAATTAAATGAATTGAACAAATTGTATTCACGGTGACAATTAAACTATCAAACCATAAAAGTCACACTTGAAACCAAAACAAACACAAACGGCACAAACAGTAAATAAGTAGCGACAAATTGTAATTAAGCGAAAGTTAACGACAGGTTACAGGTTTCAGGAGACACGCTCGTAATTTTTGCTCTCAAAATTCTAGTTTCGTTCGATAGAGTTGCAAAAAGTGTGTGAATTTAAATGCGACCTTAAATTCTATAAAAAGAAAGGCTAACTTTCGACGTGTAATGCATTGAATTCGAAATTAAATTTAATTTCGAACATTAAAACATTTTTTAAAAACTTTAATTCATTTTGAATTAAAATAAAAGCTTAATTTAACGAAACAGAGTTAAATCGAACCATTAAAGATATCTCATCTTCTTTATGCTTCGTGCGTATTTTTTCATGCTTTAAACTCAAGTGAAAGGAAATCATTAGATAACATAGTCAAAAGATCAGAAAAAATTGTTGGAACAAATCTACCTTCATTTACAGAAAAGGCTTCACAAAGATGTGAGAAAACATGGAAATTGTTTGAAGGAAACCTGTTCACATCTCGAGGTACTAGGAGAAGGGTTTATTCCAGAACACAGCTTCGTTCGAAACAATTTATAGTTCAAATGTCAAAATTATAATTTCATAATTTGTTAAGGACATTATGTCTGATACTTAATTAATAAAGTTAAAGTTAAAGTTAAAGTTAAATCGAACCAATAACCTGAAAATTTCAGGTTTTGAAATATTAAATGAAACGTGTTTGAAATTGAAAGAAAAGAAGCGAAAAGGTTTTCAAAAGCAAACACGTGTAAAACGATCGAAAAGTTTATATTTATACGAACCATCGTAACAATTATTGCGGCCGCAGTAAATTCCGTCAATGAACGAATGCGCGAACGATATGCAAAGCGCGAAAATGAGATAAATTTGAAGGAGCATAATTTTGAACGAAACGAGTGAAATGAGACACAATTTGTGAGCGACTCGCTTTTGCCAACAATTTGCTTCTCATTTAACCGTCTGCTCTCCGGCAACGTCACAACGAGGGACCATTATATGACTGCGGCCGCCTTCAACTTGGTGTTGCATCAAGAAATTTGCATCCTTTCAACTGTTCAAAATTTAAACTCGAAACTCACAAGAGAAGGTATTTGGTTGATAAATTGAAACCACTTTGAAATATGTAAAGCAATGTAAAAGTGCAATGTGCATTCTACAATGAAAATAAAATATAAAAATTGACTCAATATGTTTCAATGGGCGAAATGAAATTATGACCGATTGAATCTCGAGCAAATCAAACTGTTGGCACCTAATATTGGAGCTTCATTTAATTTAACATTCATTAGATGCTATTAAATTGTAACGGTTTCAAAATGATTTCAATTTATCAACTAAATACGCCTTGTCAAATGTTTCTCTCCGCTTTTATTAAATTTATATCTAATTTAAATTCAGGTTTAAACTACTCAAATGCAAGTTGGTTTGGGTTTAACTCCAATCTTACTTTGAAAATTAAATACTAGTATGTAGGGATAGCTCAGATGGCAGGCGTCTATGATTTATGCCCGTCTTGTGCCCATGACAATTGTTGATAATTTTAACGAAATTAATTCATTAATTGTTCCATAAAAATAAACATTAAGGATATGGAAACATAATTTAATTTTCAATAATATTTTAGCCGCTTCTCATCTTTAAAAATATTAGTGAATTTAATATAACCTTTCTTGTATTGTTAAACGAGCTTGTTTTGAATTGAAGTGTTTGGATTTAATTAAAGTAAAAAAGATTATTCCTAACACTTGTTAGATTTTTTGATTAATGGAATTAAACTCTTCAAAGATTTTAATAATTTCACATTTTTTCGTTCATTTCGATATCTAGAATATGAAGAAAAATTTTAATAATGAAAAGGAAAAATTTTAATAAGAAATACTATGCAGAAGAACAACATGAAGATAAGCGTTTTCAAAACCATTTGATGTTAAATAAACTATTTTTGAATTAATCCGGCAATTCGCTTGTGAGTCACTAAATTTCAAAATTAAGAAAATAAAAATAAAAACACTAACATTGAGCTATAGTAAAAATTGCAATGTAACCCGAATATATTAAGCTGGTAATTTCTCTTTTCAATATTTTGCATATTAGCGAATATCAAAATTTATGTTTAGAAATCTTCACCGGCAAGGGAGGAGTTATGAAAGTTTTGCACATTACTCTATTCCAATGATTATCGTTAATCGTATTCCTCCTTTAGAGCCTTCGCCCTCTTGCTCCGTATTATCTGACAAATATTAACACTATAAAATGTTAGACAAAAGTAAATCACGAAAATTAAGAAATGATCGATTTCTGCGCAAGATAACAAAAGCGTTTTCATTTTTTATTTTCTAAAAAACTAAATTTGATAAATTTTTCAACGTTTTTAACTTTGCTCTCATGAGTTAGTTAATTGCCACTTAAGCATAACACACGTGCAAGAAAAACAGCGCTGGATTTTGTCTAAGCTGGGGCAGGATTTTAATTGCTTATTTATCAAACTTAAAGTGAACAGTGTTTGATACACTCAACATAAGGATACTAAATTTGATAAACGGCGTCATACAGCTTATTTCGTCATCGAAATGCACAAGAAATAGTTTTCAAGGTTTCATACTTTGCTTTACGCTAGAAGAAGTTGAGTTCATCAATTATGAGCACTATGTTTCCCACTTTATTGAAAATTTTTTGAAGGCAATTAATTGTTATTTCACAGAAGAAAGTATGCAAAATTGTTCAAGAATAAAATCGTAACACAACACTAGAAAAATAGAGTTAGAAAAAAGCGATAAATCGTTTTTTGATTGCTAAATAAACTCCTATAAACGACATCAAATTGGAAATTCAAATATCGATTGTTTGATATTTAAAATTGGAAGAAGTTTACTCATGTTTGCTTGCCTTGCTTTTATTTTTCTCAAATGAATGGTTTTGCGTCTGTCTCAAACTATTTTGGTATGTAAAGTAAACAATTAAAATTCACGAACATTTGCTCTATGCTTAAGCACATAATATAAGAGCTTAACTTAATATGTTGAGAAATTCTCAGCTTCAGCTACTATTAATTAAAAAGCCATTTATTACTTAACCGCTAAATTATTTTAATTGACCGCTAATTGGAGCATACCTTTTGTTTGCTTTTAAAAACTAAAGCGGGAAATTAAAAAACAATAACTATTTTTTAATATATGGTATGTGTTTAGGCAATTTTAACAAAACACTTTCATTGGAATGACTATGTTTCCACAAAACTGTAAAAATTGTCAATGCGTTCATTCTTTCGCTGTACTCGGTATAAAAAGATAAAGAAAAAATTTTTAACAGGCTTTAAGAAATTTTGATGGAAGGCACCTTAAAATAGCTTCAATTGCAATATAATTTCCCAAACATCAACAGATAGTTCACCGAGTTTCTTGAACAACAATCAAAGCAAAGAACAAAACCATTTACGCTGACTTTTCACAGGTTCATTGGCCCTCAGGTGATGTCCAGTTCGCGGAGGATTTGCCGCATCCTGTTGAAAGCAATCAATGAACACAATTAATCATAATGCTTGCATTTCCTGTTCAATTAAACGAGTGTTTGTCACAAGATTAAAAATGTTTTCAACATAGAATTGAAATAAGCGACCAAACTTACCTTCTGTTGAAGTGCAATGATAAAAAGCGTGAAAAAAGAAAATGCGATTAAAAAGGCGAAAACGTGTACAAGAATTCATACCAATTTTTGTTCCATTTTAATTTTAATGTCTCTTGCTAAAGTGAAAAATGCTTCTTCAACATTAATACTCGATTTAGCACTTGTTTCTGTAAATTTGATCCCGTATTCGATTGCGAGCTGCGTTTGCATTTAGATAAGTGAAAAGAGTTAAAAAAGCAGAAGTGTTACCTGTTCGCCTCTTTCTTTTGACACTTGACGTCGGTCAGTAATGTCACATTTATTGCCTAAAATCATTTTCTCGACGTCGGACGAAGCGTGCTCTTCGATGTTTCGAATCCAATTCTTAATATTTTCGAACGACTTCTCATTGGTGACATCGTATACGAGCATAATTCCCATCGCGCCTCGATAATAGGCGGTGGTTATTGTGCGAAACCGTTCCTGACCGGCGGTGTCCCATATTTGTAGTTTAATCTTCTTACCGTCCAATTCAATGGTCCTAATTTTGAAATCGATACCTGTGAAACATGCGAATAGTGAGATGTGAAGCGATGAAACGCGAGATGAAGCGTAAAGAAACGCGACGAGAAAATAAATGACACACCGATTGTCGAAATGAACGTCGTGTTGAATGCATCTTCGGAAAAGCGGAATAAAATACACGTTTTACCGACGCCCGAATCTCCGATCAGTAATAATTTGAACAAATAATCGTACGTTTTCGCCATTCGTTCACTATTCGGGCGATAATCAAACGAAACGCTCGCTTTTTGTGCTCTTTTCACAAAAAAATTTTCGAACGCTGCGAAAACGAGTCATACAGTCGATGGGACCGTTCACTTATTTACACAATTGGCGACCGCCGCCTGCACTTGTCGCTTCTCGCCGCGATCACATTTCGATTGATTTCTTCGAATTTTGCGTGCGATTTTTGCAGATTACCTGCTCTTAGTTCGCGATACGATTGTAATGATTCGCATTCGATCGGCTTTTTATGAAATCAGTCGTTTGTGATTCACAGCTTTAGCGTTTGTTATCCGCTATTGTTTACGGATTTTTTTTCAAGATTGCATCACTTATAAAAGTTTTGCAATGTTTTCATACGCATGGGTCAAATTTTAAGGATGCCTTCTTTTGAAAACTTTATTCAAAATGTTTTTATGCGAGAAACGTTTCGCAAACTTTTTGATCTTTAATTTCTATAATCGCTCTTTTTATAATTGTCTTTATATTAGTTCTAATCTTTGCATTTAAGAGGTCAGTAAAATTATGAATTTTAGAAATAATAAAATCGTGAGAATTGGACATAAAAAGTATGATTGAGTAGAAGCTAATTGAATGAAAATGAAAAGTGTAACTAAAAAGGCAAAAAAGTGAAAAATAGTAAAATGAATGTTTTGAATCGAGTTCAAGCAAAAAACAGGGTGATTTTATAAAAGAACCTGTATTATCTTTTGTTGCTATTAACGCTTTTAAATTTTACATTTCAAAAAGCATAACATGATCTCAAACATAAAAGATTTAAAATATTAAAAATGAAATTTGGCCAAAATTAATACAATTTTCGGGCCGTTTTCGAATTACCTGTAAAACGGCTTTTGATCACTCTCACAAATTTCCTTTTGATTTCAGCAATTTATCCGCTTATGATACTGATGAATCAGTAAATATACACTCGTGGCCACATTAATATGTTGTCTTATCCATTGAAAACTCAAGTTTTATTTGGAAAAGATAGCATATTAAGTTGGCCACGAGTGCACGACTTTTCTCTGCTAAAATCATCAATGTACTACCTTTAATCTTTAATTGCTCACGATCGACGTGGGAAAAGAGCTTTTTTCGGTGTTTCATTCGGTTTTTTACCCGATATTTTCTTCTCGAATTTCATTAGAAATGATGGGCGAAATTTTTATTTAAATAAATTATTTTTTTTATTCAGATAAAAATTTAAAAAATTCACTCGAAAAGCTTTTCGCGTTTCTGCAGGAAAAATTGCCGATTTTTTTACGAAAATAATTTCTGTTAACATATTACATTATATGCTAAAAATACATTTTTTCTCAACATTCCATTTCTATTGAACATTTTTAATCGTTTGGCAATCATGGAGGTGCAAAAAGAATAATTCGGGTAAAAAACCGTAATGCGTAAACCTGTGAATATTTCGGCATTTTTTGGTATTTTTCAACCGAACTTTTTTTAAGAACCTTCATCCTCCAATTTTTATTAAAAATAATTAAGCTTTTGTCAAGCTTTGCACAACCTGATTCAAGATCTGCAGTTTTGCCTTGTTTTTTGAGTAAAATACAATTTCGCTATTTTTGTGAATTTTTTGATTAATCGAGCTTTACTTTTAGATAGCTGACCGAGTCGAATGGCTCAAAGTTATTTTAAATTTTACGTCTTTTTACTAAAAAATTATTGGCAAACAATTATCGTAATTTTTATTCGCTCCTTAAAGCCGTTTAAACACCAGCACTTTTATAAAAAATCACCCTGTATAAGGTATGCAATGTTACTGTAAAATAGAAACGCCTAAAAGAGGTTCGTTTATTACTGAGAAAGTGGAGCAAAAATAAAGCGACTTTTGTCATAGATGATTGGGAAAAGTAGAGGAAGTGTTGACTTTGGCATGAACTCTGAATGAATACAATTAGAAAGTGAGAAAGAAGTTGAATAAAAATCAAAAAATAATTAAAACGAACTAAAACAAGTTCAAAAGTTGCATTTAACAAATACCCTGCATTCTTTCGCAGCTTTAATCGAATTCTTTAAAAATATTTGCAAATAATCGGTCAAACTTCGTCAGTTGTCGATCACAATTCTCTGGCTTCTCTGTAAAATAAAAAATTGTTAAAACGAATCATTGTTAATGTTCGAAAAACAAACCCTGAGAAGCAATCGATCGATCAATGTCATGTCACGCATCCGACAACTTAAGCCAATTTGGCTTGTCGTCGAATCGAAAACAGTTTATCCTAGCTGTTCAGTAATATAGTTGGCAGGAGGAAGAAACAGCAACGATTAAATCAACAAACTCAAGAGTGCGAAAAGAAACGCGAATTACAATGACTCAAAAAAGATTTAAAACTAATTTTAAAAACAAGTTTCAAGTGTGACACAAAATTGTTGTGCCTTTTTCACTTCGATGTATAGTGATAGCCAAAAATTGCTAATCTTTCTTTATTTAAAACTGGTACTGAATACATTAATAAGAAAAGCAACTTTTTGGCAATCACTGTACCGCTTTGGTATCGAGGAGCACTTTCGTTATCTAATACCACGAGATTCTGTAAAAATTGGGTAAAAATAAACGCGATTTTCACTTCAATCGACTGCATTCGACAATTGCTCGACTAATTGAGCGTCGTTCACAGAAGAAGCAAAGCTAGGAGAGCGAATTAAATGCGAACAGACGTTTGTCGCATCAATATTCGGATCACGACTCTTATGTCCTTTATCTGATTTTCATTTTGCAAACGAAAATCGAACGCAATTCAGATCGCTTTTCGTTGCTTTGTCAATCGGAATATTCCATCCCTTTGTCCAATAAATTCAATATCAACGCGTTATTGTCGGCATAAGTGTTAAAATTGAATAAAGTTTAATACTCATCATTCATTCTCGAGGTATTGCTTTGTTAATTAGAAACACTTTTAGAATTTTAAATTAAACACATAGCAAGAGACATTTTAATTCAGCTGAAGATTTTAATGTCTATTGCGTCTCAATCTTTCATCGCGTATTATTTGCTTTCTTGTGAGTTTTGTAACTCTCATTAAATAGAATTCGGGCGGATATTCGTTAAACAGTTCGTGTACATGCAACGCATTCAATCAATTTGTTTAGGCGTAAACTTTTATTTTTACTTTTTATTTTTATATTTTAAATTTATTTTTAGTGCGTCTGTGTTGACCTTTGGCATTGTTTGCCATATTCTGTTTCTGCTCAATTCTCGAGTTATTTACCATTGATTATTACCAGCAAAGTTATGAGCAATTTAAAAATTTTAATCCGATAACACTTTCAAGTCTAAATAAATGTTTCAACTCTTGCCATCAAAAAGAAATGACCAAATAGCACATAAAAAGCATGTGAAACAGTTTTCATCTTTTTCTTTTTGCTTTCTGTTGTATTCATCAATTGATAGATGAGATTAAAACAAATGCAAATATCAATGCCGATTATGAAAAAAGCAAAATCGTTTCTGGCAGCATTCACAATTAAATGAGTTAATCAGTATTTACTAAAATAAGAAATAAAAATTATTAAAATTCTGAACTTTGATACATTCAAAAAATTTCTGATATAAGGCTTTTACTCTTTATTATTATTATCATCAAGATAAAAAATGATAAACATAAAAACTAAAAAACATTCTTAGCCTGTTCGGCTTTAGGCTTTTATTTATTTGTGCCTGATTAGCATTGATTGTAGGGCTTGTCGATGTTAGCTGAGCTATTATAACGTGATATACGCAGTCTCTCCATCAAAGAAATCCACGAAAACCAAAACATTTTATAAAAAGTTGTAACTTAGAAATGTTTTGCCAAACAAATTTAAATGAAAATATTTGTAAAGCACTCTGTATTTGAATGCACGTTGCATAAAAAGTTGTTGAAAATGAAAAATTGCAGAAATTAGAATGCAAGTCAAGTGAAAAATTTTTCAAAGGCTATTTGCATACCTTAAAAATAAGTCATCAACACAAATTATAAAATAAAAAATGTATAAAATTAAAGTAAACTAACGCGAAAAAATGAATTCAAATTTAAAATCCTCAACTTTTTAAGGTCGTCACCCTAAAACGACCCTCACGCTAATTTTACGATTTTCAATTGTTTTTTCTCAAAACCTACATTGTGATATGCCTCTCACAAAAATGAAGAACTTTCACTCTCGTGCCATCATGTTTTGTTCACATGTTCAAAAGTTTAGCAAAACAAGTGTCGGGCTTTCAAGTTCCGTGAGTTATAACCTTCTGTTTACTTGCTTTAAAGTCGAAAGGCGAACAGAAACAAACCAGCAAAGCAGAAAGGCGATGTGTCAACTTAATTTTCGTGTGCTTTTGCAAACGAAGTAATGATCAAACGACGAACTCAAATCACACACACAATCAATTGCTTCTAAAATTCGTTTTGCGCTCGATTTTACCGAATGTGAGCGGTGCTCAATTGCTTGAAGCAATTGTCGGATGCTTTCCGCTTTTCTTCAAAGGCAAAGTTTTTAAAGTTTAAAAGCTAATGATGTTTAAACGCGGATTTGCTTTTCGCCGAAAGTAACGAAAAATCTTTCATCTCACAATTATCTCACATCATCGGCTCCATTAAGCTTGACCATTTAAAAAATTGGGTAATTTATCTAGAAAAGAAATTTTTTAATTAGATTCTTTCCTCTCTGTTGTTCAAAAAATTTATCTTTTTGCGAAGTAGTTGCATAAAACGAATCATTTTTTTTTGTTGACAAATTACTTCATATTGCAGTACGTGTTTCGATAATTTGCATTCTAATTGATTCGCAATTGAAAAAGAAAAGCAACATGAAGTTACGTTGAACAATGAAAAATTTATTATTCACTAAAAAATAATAAAAGACTACGTACATTAATTGATTAATTAGTAAACTAATATACTCAGCCCGAATGGGACATTGAATTTATAATTAGATTTTCGAAAATTCTTGCTGTTGTTGCTGTTGATCCCAAAAAACAGTTGTTATTAATGAATAATTAGTACTTAAGCACTAATATGTGACCACCTCATGCAGCATTTTTAATCTTTTGTATATAAAGATAAAATAAAATGCACTTTTGGTCGCACAATTAATTAGTACATCACAGTAAAGAAGGCAGTCTTTAATAATTTTTTTTTTGTTGTTTTAAAAATAAAACTGATCGATAATTAGTTAATCGTTATCAATAATAATATCGGTGTGAAAGTCAATACACGTGCCTTCGATGCAATTCAACAAGTTATATCGAAATAAAACACCGGCTCTACATTCAACTCCTCGTTGTGAATGACTTACTATAGTTATTAACTCACAAAACACATTTAACTTATATTCTTTGTTTACTGTTTTCACTTTTTTATGTTCATTTATCATTTAAAAACCGAGCATTTCATTAACAATATCAATTGCAATTTAAATCAATAAAAAACTAGTTGTTGTTGTTGTTGTTGTTGATTTAAAATTGTTGTTGTCTAAAACATGATTCGAATGATGAACACTGACACAGAGAGAGAAAAAGAGAAATAACACTTGCAAGATTGTTTTAAAGTAGATTAATATAGTAATAATAATTAGATACTAGAAGACACGATCAGAGACATTTTAACAACATGGATAAAAAAGAATGAATTAAAAGATACACTTTTTTACTTAAAAACGTATTGTAACTTAATCGACACAATGTGTGATATAATATGTATGTTTCAAGTGCTGTGCGCTTCAACAATTCAATGCTCTTTGGACCATACCCGGAATCAATCGCAAAACGGTTCGGAGGTATGGAAGGGATCGATTAGGGGTCACTCGCAACTATTATAATGAACGATTAAAATTTGTTAGCTACTAAAATAAACTTGACTACGATTTCGCTTTCGTTTTTGTTTTGAGATCAATGAAAATATGGTTTTCTCTCTTTTTGCGAGAAACAAACTGAAAATAAGCGTTTCGTAAAGCGCTGTTCACATGTCAAATACCCTTTTGTTTCTTTCTCAATTTGCTTCGATTAATAAAATGCGTTCAAAATTAAAGTGTGTGCGAAAATGTATAATCGCGAGAAGAGAGACCAGGCATCGATTAGCTCATATCTTCGTTGCTGTTCGCTTCATTCGCTTCCATCGCTTCAAGCTCTTGGGCAAATTTGGAGAACTCGCTATCACAGTCACGCAAATCTTCTAAAGCAGTTTGCAATTCATCTTCCATCGGAGGAGGAGCATTCAAGAGATCATCGTTCATATTTCGTCTAGCTTCGGAGGCATTCATTAATGGATTACTCGCAGTAATCAATTCGTTCTCGGCACCAATCTCATTGCTAGCTATCGCACCCGAGTTCCACGACGGCTGCAAACCTGAAACCATAACATCATGGCCGCTTTGCAAAAAACCGCTTGAGAGGTCATCGGATCCTAACGCATTCTGCATTTTGGCAGATAACGGAGGTGAGGGAGGAAACTGAAAACTTTGATTACATATCGGCGTCGCTGGGTATGACTTTGAAGCGAAGATACTTTCACTGGAATCGTTGCTATTCTTAGGATTCGGAGGTGAATCACTATTGCAACGAAAATAATAAACTTGCTTCATTTGATGCACCGGTACCGAATGACTTCTGTTCAATAAAGTCTTGTTAGCCGAGTCAGAATTTTGGTTAATGTCTTGCAAAACTACATTCTTTAGCAAATTCTGTATTTCTTGAGAATCTCCACCGTTGTTCATTGGAGTTGATGGACTCATTGTGTAAGGGCTTGACATGTGACGTTGTCGTTCTTGTGTAGCTGCTAGAAAGTGTCCAACAAATTGGTTTTCGTTTTTATTTTGAATGTTTTCAGAGGATTGTGTTTCAGTTTTTATAATGGTCGGATTCGGTGACATCTGATCTGAACCAGGTGATATTGGAAGGTTAGCATTATTGTCGCTTCCATGAGTTTGAATGTTAACATTTTTTTCTGCTTGAATTAGCACAAAAGGAAACTGACCGTTTCCGGTAATTGCATCTAAATTTGTGGCGCAAACCATAGGAGAAAGAGAACAGCTTCGAGGACCAACAGCATTCGGATAAGAATGATGCAAAGACATGTAAGGATTTCCAGGACCTGAACTGTGACGTGCCCTGAGAGTCCGTTGCATACTAGTGCTTCCAACTCTCACTCTGCTAAGAGGTACTGGCGTCGATTGCGGAGAAATAAAAGGAGAATTCGAAATCGAAGACACTCCAGAATCAAAGTTTTGAAATGGAGTCTGTCTCGATGCGCTATAAGTACTTTGACCACTGTTATGTCGTGATCTTGAAAGCGGAATTGGAGTGGTTCTCGGAGATACAAATGGACTATTAGCGGCACTCGGAGACTGTGATGGACCTACGCCAACTGATTGTTGGTTTGCGTTGTATTGCGGAGGCGAATGATCAGACGAACTACTGCCGATACTACCATAAGCCGATGAAGATAACGAGCTGTTTTCCGGTATAGTTGGTGTATTACGAGGCGATATAGGTTGAAAGCTGAACGCACGCCTTCTTGTATTCGGACTCGGAGGTACAGACGGAAATTGAGTTTGTACATTAGTGCTGATCACGTTTGAAAGTGTAGATGAAACAGTGTTAACACTTGGCAAGGAATTGACATCACGTTGTGAAGATCTATTCACAGAATTTGTACATAAATACGAATCAAGCAATGGCGAGTTTAAAGCGCTACTGTTGCTTGAAGTACTGAAATTATTGCTTGTTTGAGTTTCAAATGAATCAACATTTTCTGAATATTGATTCACACTTTGAACGTAGTTATTATTTAATGGCTTCTTCGAGATAGCTTGTTTCAGTTCACTGAACCCAATCAGTTGTTGCTTTTGCTCACCAATTTTCGACGGAGTCGGAGGTAAATTCTTTTCCAATAGTTTTCGAAGCTGCGAAAGTTGAGCTGTTTTCGATGAAGAGTCCCACGAATCGACAACAGCTGCTGTGTTGTCGTGGAAGTATTCTAGAAGACAATCTTGCTCCAAATCTTGAACTACCAAACCACTTTGGCGTTCATCACCACAATTTGCTTTCGGTACTATCAAATCTGGCTGCGAAACTGGGGATAAACTTGCACTCGACGCTGCTTCCTCTGAATTATTACTCGATGGAAGAGATGAAATGATCTTGCTATTTTCAACAAATCGTTTTTTCGATACTCTTGCGTTTATATCTTTTTCTTCAATATGCCGTTTTACTTGTTTGTCATTCTGAGTGATATCAAACTGTACATGTTTGGTGTCGGTTGCAATCGGAACAGAAACAGAATGCCTTCTCTTTATACTACTATCAAAATTATCATTTGAATCTAAACTGCTATTTGATGCTGATGAAGTAATGATTGATTCAATCGCAGAGTTGCTGCGGTTAACATTAACAGGTTTCGGCTGGATGCGTTTGTATTTCGAAGCCGATTTTATAGGAGATGTTTGAATAACTGTTTTTTGCGTGCTATTTGAATTCTCATTAGCTGATTTCGAGACCGTAGAAGCGAGTGTAACTCCATGCGTTGGAATACCCGGAAGTACGATGAAACTTGCTGAGAGATGATTTGATGAAACCTGAGGTGCGCCTGTTCTTGGTATTGGTATCTAAAAAGATTTTTGAATCATCAATTTTGTTTGTAAATTCATAGAATGAAACCTTGTTTTGTATCCTTTGTTGATGAGCGATTGTTTCATGATTATCAGCATATTGATCATCTGCTTTCTCTGCCTTTATTTTCACTTCTTTCTCTTGAGTCATTTTCAAGAGACATTTCGGTGACTCCAAACTTTTGCTCGATACAGTGGTTTTCTTTATCTTTTTTGAACTATTTTTGGTTAGTGAAACAGGTACTGTTTTTGTAAAAGTAGGAGCTTTGCTCAATTCCAGCTTTTTCTTTTGTTCATTGATCAGTTCTTTCTGATACAATTTCTTTTGCAAATGAATCTGCGCATCTCTTTTACACCCTCTGTTAACACCTTTTTTGAGAAGCAATTTATTTTGTTTTTCATCAAAAGATGAGATCATAGTTACTGCTGCCACCGAATTGCTATCGACATAATCGTAATCAATGAGATATCTTCCCAGATCTTTCATCGTCTTAAATTGCTGCGAAAATAGCTTTTCGGCCCATTCTAAAATAATATGATTCGTCGCCGCGGTAATCGTATCATCCGAAAATGTGCCTGTATCATGCAATTCGTTACCATTGCACTCGGTTTTCTCTTCTTCGCTGGGTTTACCACTAGTTTCCAATTCAGGAAGTATGGGTGCTTCCACTGTCAATTTCTTTCTTAATCCGCTATAACAATACTTTGAATTGCCTCGTTGTCCCAATCTTCTCGGCTTTACGCGAGGAAATATGTGTTTCATAGCTTTGCCAAAATCAGCCACACAAAGTGGCTCAAATTTGTTCGCTGTACAGAAACCTCTGTATTCCTCATAAACCTCGTGCTTTGGTAAAGAAGTTGACGGATCTTCTTCCAAATGACTCTGAATCCAAGTGTACGTCTGTGCAACTTCTACATCGGCTTTCTTGCCAAAAGGATTTCCGGGGCCTTTTCTGTCAATCAAATGAGCATTGAGCGATTCAATTCAAATTTTAAGCGATTTGACGTAGCTTACTGTTTTAACGGATCGCACTCGTGCGGAGTGCCAGTCGGCAGCTGAAGATATAGCAAGATCTTTTCAATGTCAGTCAATTGCCCAATTTCATGCTATTGTTTAAAGAATAATAATCATTTGTTATCGCATTTGTCTTGTTTAAAAAAAAGACAATTACTTACAATAATACTGTTTATTTTCCGTTTTGATTTTTCGCTGTTTTTGGAATCAAAGTATGAGAGAAAAAGGAAAAACATTGTGTTAATTAGTGAGCGAATTAAAGTAGAACGATGATTACCTCACAGATTGTTGAATGCATTCCTTAATTTTGTCGTTTTTCGCGATTTGTGGTGATGATCGTTGAGGTTGTTGTTGTTGCTGTTGTTGCGACTGTTGAGATGATTGCGAACAATTGATGCTTGTGTTTTTTGACATTATTTTTTCCGATATTTTTCGAATATTAATTAATTAAAAGCAATGTGCGAAGCGATGAGTGAGAATGAGATGAATGAAAAGCACTGTTGTTGCTGCTGTCGTTTAAATAACGTTTGAAAAACGGCTAAAAACAAGGAATGAACGTTGAATGCAATCGAAACAAGAGAAAACAGTTCGCGTTTGATTTCAGTTTTTTCGAAAAACATCGCGAATATAAATACAATAAAAAAGGAGTGATTCGGAAAAAGAAGAAAACTGTGAATTCATTACATTTTCAAAAAAAGAGAGAACCGTTCATAACAAAGAGCAAAACAGTGAACACACGATTCATAATTATATGTAAAGGTTTATTCGCGAAATGAATGAAGAGAGAGAGAGAGAGAGAGAGAGAGAAGCGATCGTTTCGCTTTCGAAACGCGAGCAGAAAACAAAGAAAGAGCGAAGAGAGAGAAGTGAAAAACGACTTAAATTTGAAGAAGTAAACAGCAGAAAAGAATAGTAGTCGATTTTATCGAACGAATAGCGAGATGAAAGAAGAGAGTTGAGAACAGTTTATTAAACGTCGTCGAAAAGACGAAAGCGAAGTGTCCGCAAAGCGGACCGAAAAACTGATCGCATTTGATTTCTCGTTTTTAAACTTCTCGCAAAAAGCGGTGTTATTATTATTCAGAAAAAGAACAGAGAAAATATTGAATTCGAGAAGAAACCGAGAGAAGAAAAAGCGAATTGTTTTTTCGAATAGTATTGAAATGAATGAAAATTTAAAAACGCTGCATTCGCTTTTCTCTCCAATTGTCACCCATTTTTGGCACTTTTCACAGCTGATTGTTTATACTTCTGTCCTCCAAAAAAGCGGGGACCGTTCGTTAACTTACACTTGATGCAAGTCCTCAGTTTCGATATCCATCGATGATACGACTCCTCAATTCTCGGACTCCGGTCAATTTACATTTCCGAGAAAGTAAAGCAAATGCACACATTTCTTTCGAGTTCACACGATGAAATAGAAGCTTTTTCCGATTCGCTCGTTTACCACTTTTTTTATTATTTATCGAGGATAAAATTACTTTTTTTTTTATCGTAAACGCGATACAAGGTATCCGAACGACGATCGTAGTACAAAATACAATTTTTCATAAACTGTCAATCAAATTTTTATCATCTATTTTTTCCCTCGATTTGATTATTGGCAGTGAAACCAACGAGTAAAGAGCACTTGCAATTCGTTGAGAATTCTTTGAAGCACTGTTCACTTGTTAGAGGAGGTGAACGTGAAAATCAAATTTAAAATTCATGCACATGTTTAATTTTGCCGTCGCGCAGACTGAAGAAAAATATTTTTTTTTAGTTAATGATTTCGGCAGTCGAATCAATAGCTGTAATCAGCAATAGTCGAGAGATTAGAGATTGGCAAACATTTTATTTTCGAAAAGCAATTCACTCAAAATGTCTTTTCCTTTTTTATTTTATTTAATTTTCTTGCTCTTTTTTCTCTCAAAATTTTCTTGCTTTTCTCTATTTTTGCGATAATAAAAGCAAGTGTTTTGGGAGAAAATATGAGAAAAAATTTTTCTTCAAATTGAGTGAAGCACGCTAATATCAATGAGAAAATGTCTAAATTTCAAATTATTATCATTCATTGTTTGTTGCGTGTTTTCTCTTACTCATGCTTCTTTCTTTTTTTACTTCTGGCAAACAATCTTCATGTCAGTCTTCATTTTCAGACACTGCGACGACTTCTTCGCCAATAAATTGTTTTCCTCTTATTCATTCACTTTGTCTGTAATCATTTTTTTAGAACACTATAATTTAGAAAATAAGTAAAAACGTTTGTCGTATGATGCAACTTGCATTCAAAGGACACTTTTTGTTTCTCAATAAATGTTTTAATTCGCTAATTATTTACTTTCAATTTTATCGAAAAAAATTGAACATTCAACGATTCGAGTCATGCGAACGAATAAAATTAGCACTCAGATTCTAGCTGATTGCTTGAAAAAAAAGGTAACATTACGATTGCTCGCAATGATGCTATTAATTGATCAACATTTTCAGCTTTTTTTTCACAACTAAGTTGCATTAAAAATGTTTAATTTGACATTTTGAAGGTTGCAACTGTTGCTTTTAAAAACTCTCTGATTTTGATATTCTTGCTAAACTATCAAATTTCATCTCTTTCCTCTGAAAATGGTTTCGTAACAATTGTTGTTGTTGTTATATTAAACTCTCAAAATTAGAGTTCAAGTGCGCTAAATTCGAAATACAGGAAATTATTAATAGATAAAGTTGGATATCAATAAACGTATGTCTTAAAATATTCATGTGATAGATGCCAAGTTACTTAGACAGATAAAAATTGTTTGTCATCTTTACGACTAGCTTTTCTTGCATCATCTCTTTTTTTTGGCTTTAATTACAGACTTCTTAAAAAAGCCAAACACGAAATTTCTGCTTTCGCCACCGACAGCATTCGACGACACTTACACAATTGATAACCAAACTCTAGTTAAACTATTTTATATTTGCTATCAGTTCACTAATATATGCTAAAAAAAAGTTCGCTTTCAATTCGAAAAATACGCACAGAGAGTTTTTTATCGAACTAAAGAATTTTGATGCGAAAACAAAAAAATAAAATAAAATTTTCTCTACAAAACATTTAAGAGTTCAATTAATCTAAAACCCCCAGAGATTTCAGTTTCTTCCGCAACATTATTCAGAAAAGTTTTTCAGCGATTTCACCAACTTTTTATTGCGAAAAGCAATGCTTACGCGCAAAAATTCATGTGAAAGTACAAAAACGTGACAAAAATTTCGATAAATCGAACTCAATGTAAAACATGAAAAATTTTGTTCAGAAATCGGAGTTCAGAAAATTCGGCACATTTAATCCGTAATCGAGCAAAACAAAATAATCACTTTCAAATTCGCTTAACTTTAACTATTTTTAAATTTTATCATTATTTGATTTTGATATTTTAAAAAGTAAATTTTTTCGATCTCTTTAAATGTTTTTCAAAACGAATTTGTAAATGGATGAAATCAGATAAAATACACGAAAGCGGGACACCCGATATCCTAATTTAAGCATTATTCGTGTATTTTAAACCTATTGAGTTTGGACATGTGTTTAAATTGGTTTTAATTTCTAAAAAAATATGAATAACATCAATTTAAAAATCTCAGCATCACGCTTTTCGATAAAAGCGCAACTTTTGTTAAATGCGACAGAAAATTTTCGAAAGAGTTTTTTATCCGAAAAAAAAAATCCATAAATGCGTTTCTTTCATCACAAGATTTAAATACGAATCATTAAATCAAAATTTAAAGAGTGACGTGAAAATTTTACTGCTATTATTCATATAATCGCGTGAACTCTTTCTATTTTAATAAACAAAATCTAATAAGCTTATCAAATTTTTTCACCGTAAAACTTGGATAACAATTAAAAAACTATTTTTTAATTTTGTGCCAAATATAGCGAAATCAAAGATTGTACGTATTACACGATTGCTTATCGATGCGCTCGATTCATCTATTCATTAAAATTAAATTTAATCAAATGAGGCGTGCATGAAGCGAGAGATTTTTATATTAAACTAAATACAAAGGCTAAGCAATTCGTACAATCAAGAAAGTTAAATAAGTCAGAAAATCAAAATGCATGGATAATAAACAAGAAATCTAACAAAAGTCAGCCTCATACAAATTTAAGATCCTGAAATGAAGGAAGTTGCAACCAATTCTTGTAAACGATTATTAAACAAACTTATCGAGACGTTTTCTTATCCTTTTTACCGAGCTTCACTTCTTCATTTCACCTTCACTTATCGCAAACTTCGGGTAAGAAAAGTGAACAAAGTTTTACACTTGATTTATAAACAAGCAATAAATTAATGCAAACGATGAAAGTACATGTTGCATGATGAGTCTTGTAATATGAGGAAATACTTGTTCAGGAAAAAAAACGTGAGAGTGAAATTTGATGCGAACTTTTTATTCGCAATTAAGACTATCGAATCTATAAAATTAAGCGAAGCATTCACTTTGTAGCGTTCGCTTAACAAAAGTATCGCAATAACGTTAAATTAAATTTTAAGACAAGGCGATAATCGGTCAATGAACACTTAGGTCGTTTTATTTGAATATCACTCAAGGATTTAATATTTATTTTACAAGCAAAACGAGAAACATATTTACTAGAATTCGAAACAATTGCCTCTTATCATCTAACTAATTCATCCACTCGGCATCAGCAAATTACTATCTTCACTTGTTTAATTGTTTATTCACCGATTTATTTTTACTTTTTTTTACAAAAGCTTGATAATAGAAGTGCACTCTTTTCGATTTTTTTCAAACGCTTTAGCTAATTTTAACGATAATACGTTTTTGAATTAAATATGCGTACGTGATGTAAAAGCAAATGTGAAATTCATAATAAAAAAAAAGTACGGGGTGACAAATAATATTTACCTTGTTTTAAACTACCTTTTTTGCAAACTGCAAAAGGCAAAACAGAATATAAAAATATTGTCTTATGGAGGAATTGTAGTTATTTGCATAATTAAAAAACTTCGATTTGGCTTTATTTAATTAAAATAAAAATCGAAAATCTTTTTTTTATGTTTTTGTTTTTAAAAAGCTAAAAAATTCAGATCATTTTAATTTAAACGAAATGAGTTTATGATAAATACAACTTTAATTCTTAAATTCCTTCAAGATCATCTTTTCACCTTTTTCTTTTTTATTTTATTTGGAAAGTGCAAGAGCATATTAATCTTGTAATAGACTTTCCATTATACACTTATAATGACCTATAAACTTTCCATTATATTTTTTATTATCATCACAGCGAATCGTAACTACAACTGCTGGATGAGATAGCATATGAGTGAAAAATTAGAACCATTTCAACTTGTTTACTGTTTTTCCTTTTGCATTTTTGAAAAAAACAAGGTAATTAAAATTGACACTATACAGAACAATTATTGCGCCATAATTTCAGTGATTCGCATTATGATGATTGTATTTAACTTGAATTTTATTTCAAATTTTCTTTCATGAATATATTATAAGTATTGAAATCCATTTGCTCAATGAACTGATCATCTTCAAATACACTAACATTTGATTTGTACAAATGCAGCAATGAAAGACTTAGATGAGATGCTATTGGATTGATTGAGCGGGCGAACTTGCTCGAGAACAATGAACTTAATTTGAACGATTCATTTGAACTACAATTTGAGTCATAATTTACCCCGAAACGATGTAAAATCACTGAAAATTCTCTAAGATTCGGTGTTTTACTTCTCATGTTTAATAAGTGGACATCGCATGGTAATTTAGATCTCATAAAACTTATTTCGCTTTTATCATTTTGTTTTTTACTGAACATTAAATAAACCGGATTAAGTAATCTCAGTGACGCTAATTGCGATTGAATTGAAACTTTTCGAGTTTCATTCTGCTTGCTTTCTATTCTCACAACGAACAATTCGCTGGTTTTCAAATTATCAGTAACACCTTGTGGTAATCCGCGTTCATCGTCTTGCAACAATCTTCGATCAAGAAACACTTCGATGAGACCACTTTTTCTATTTACAACTCCCAACGGCTGAGCAGTTAAGACGTTCAATCGAATTTCATTGTTTTCTATAAACATCATAGTCGGCATTGGATAGACATTACCCTGCAGAGGCAATTTATCATAGAACTTGCGTTTCGCCATTTGTAAGCCATTAACGTCGGTATAGAATTCATTGCCGTTATTGACGTTCGTTTCTAGCTGCATAATTAATTCTCGATTGTCAAAAAAATCAGCATTTAAATTAATTATGTTTTCAACGTAAAAATTATCTTCGCCTTTCACAATGAAAACATTGTGTTTGAGAAAAATAGGATTGGCGAAAGAAGTTTGAACTTTGCTGATCAAATCGCCTCTGATAACTGAAATCGCTGGATCACGGAAAGCGATCGCTTCAGGTTCTTCATAGTCGGGCAAAAACAGATAAGCTCCGCTTTGTACGCCATTATACTCGTCTGTCCCATATGTCATAAAACGAATTCTTACATTAGTTTCTTCACCTCTTTCATTCACATTTCTCACAACTTTTCGTAAGAAACCATCGTTTGTGCTAAAAGTCAATTTGACCAGCTCATTACTTATTTCAAAATAAGAAACATCTTCATAAGTGTACGACTCGTCGTAGCTGAATTGATAGTTATTCTCTTTACTCCGGACAGTTTCGATTGTAAATTGTATTAAACTCAATGGTTTTAATTTTGCCAAAAAACAAACCTCCTTTACATTTTCATTGGCACCATCGGTACCAATACTCCAAAACTGTACTTCGTTAATTTCGTGTCCATTGCTATCTTTAATAAACCAATTGTTTCGCTCACTTTCGAGACGAAAGCATAAAATTTCACTTCGCGCGCTGACTAAAGAATTGTAAGCAACTAACGATGCGATTGTACTATTTTCATTGAGTCTGAGCACATCCTCGGATTGAATCAAGTCAGCGCGAATAAAATTCTCAAAAAATTGCAATCGTATTGTCTTTGTAGAATTAAGTGAGTTTAGCAAAAGTGACGTCGAATCGGCGATTATTTTTTGAGCATTTTTAATTGAGGTTAGCATCCGCTTAGCATAATCAATGACGACGTGATCTCTCGCTGTGCCCGTTATCGCGTCGTGATGTTGAAAGAGAGCTAAATTCTGTCTCGCATAAATGAGGTACGGAGATAATTTGTCAAGAGCTGCTTTATCTGTCTGCGATGTTAAGCAAAGCGTAAAGATAATTTCACTGGCTCGAAGATACGATTCCAAAATTCGATCGAATCTTTTGTAGAAGGGTCTCGATGTGTAATAACCGCTCCAATAATGATCATCACGATCAGCGTAAGTGAAAAAATCGCCTATAATCGATTGAAAGTTTTGCCGAGGATGAGACGCAAACAAAGATCGAAAGTAATCAGCTAATGTAGCGAATTTTATCTCGACATTCAATTCTGGTTTCGAGTTCATATAATCGAATAATTTTTGATAATTTTCATATTGCATTCGCCATTCGCTCTTCTTTTGGTAACGAAAATCGTCTCCTAGTGGAACGAGTAAAGAATTGCTACGAAATAGTTGAGATTTTTTCTTGTACTGATCGAGTAAAAGCTCCGCTCTTTCTTCGATATTTTTCTCATTTATCATTTGTGGAGGTGTTTTCCACGGGCAACTCATTGGACCAGATCGATAAAAGTCAAACTGACAACAAATATGAGGATCGGGACCGCAAGTGTGGGGAATATCATACGAGAAAAATGGTTCAACGTGACCAATTATATCGTTCTTATCACTTTCTCTTTCCCAGAACTGTTTCCACCTGAATTCAAGCATCTTTCGTCCAGCGAGATATTTCTTAATCGAGTAATGAATTCTCTGAACCACGACTGCTTTGAAGCCCATTCGCTTTAACAAGAATGACATGCTTGAAGAAACGCCGAATGGATCGATTGTCCATCCATAACGCGGTCTATAATTTAAATTATCCACCAAAAATTGATGACCCTCGATCATTTGAGTGATAATCGCGAAATAATGCGAATTCGCTTCATCATTCATCACCCAACCGCCACTAACGATTTCCAATTGCCCGTTATTTAAAAACTTTTTCACTAACTTACGCTTCGCTTCTGATTTAATCGATTTCCACCATTCGGCGAAATAGCTTATCTCATCCCAAATAAACGTCATCTTTGGATTTTCAGCCAACGCAATTAGCATATTGTCTAAAATGTGTTTTGTCTCGTTTTCAAAGTAATCATCAAATGTTTTCAACCAGCCAGGATCATTGTGAGAATGAGGTACGACAAAAACTTTTAATTTTTCACTTTTGAACTTACTTTCATCCACCGTCAAATTCCATCCTTGTGTCCATACACCGCCGTAAGGATTATCGAACTCAAGTTCTTCGTAAATATGTTCGACAGCAATTAATTGCTGCTCCGAGTCGATCGAAAAATTGCTCAAATTTTGGTAAAATTTTTCGATTCTCTCATTTTTCAAAGAGACGATCTCAACTTCGTCGTTATCGTGTAAGTAAATTGATACAAGATAGCAAAAAACGGAAAGCACATAAATTATAAACGTGAAATAAAAACACCTTCTGAATTTAACACGATTCATTTTGTAATTCGAGCGTAAATTGTAAAAATAAATGGCAAAATTTTTCTAGATAATCGAAATGAATAAATTAAAATTCTGCTCTATTAGAAAACAATTAATTTTATTTGCTGCATTTTGATATTTGAAACGGCCTTGTTCACTGAAAAACATCTGCTGTGTCGATGTTTTGAAAAATGTTGAGTTCTTGGCAAAAACTACTAAAAAAAGTGCGTTACAGATCGATTTATCATATGATTTTATTAACATTGGTAGGAGAAATTTAGTCTAATGCACGAATTCGTTATTCTAAATCTTGATAAAATTTCACAAAGCACAAAATATGATAGCGTGACCGATAGGCGATTTATTATAGAAATTTTTTGAAATTATAAAATATTATTGCGAACTCAAAATATTGATATTAGCACTGCAATTAAAAAAGACTTTGGCTTTGCTTCGAAGGAAATTTTTCTTTCTATTTAAAGTGGAAAAAACCTTTTATGACTTATAACTCATACCGCTACCCAACTATCAATTTGGAAAAAACTTAGTAGAATTACTTTTGACTTTTTACGTTAGTTATGTAATAAGCCATGAGTGAGACAGAAAGGAACAAAACGGAGCCATCAGTTGCTCGTTTTCAACAGTTACGCAAATGATTATTTCCCAAATTATCGCTTTTATTAGATTAAAAGGGAGTCGTGCACGTGTCGTGTTCACGGTACGTGAATTGGATTACATCACAATAAAAGCGTGAAAGTGACGTGAATTTGAAAACAAAATGTACCACTTTTCACGATTTTCACGGTTGCGCTGTGTTTCAAAGAGTATTTAGTGCAAATTCATCTACTTAAAACAAATCGCAATTACCAAAACATGACCGTGAACGTGAAGTGACAGTGACTGAAACTTTGTAACTTTGTAAGGAATTTTGTAAATCAAAGTACGGAATCAGACTAATTTTTTAATAAAACTTTATTTGCAGAGCAAACACACATAGAACACATTTTGCTTTTAGATTATTACAATTACAATTTCAAACGTTAAGATGAAAGAGCAACAAAATGTCAAAATTCGTTTAGTTTAAAGTAAAATAATTCAATACTTCAGTCAGTTGTCGACTATGAAAGAGCGCAGTTAAGTCACGAATTTTTACCTCCACAAAAAATTTATCGAATTTCTAGCTAGAACAAAAGGGGTGAAAGAAAATCAGAAACTTGAGGGCTAAAAGAGAATTTTTAAGATTTCTTTAATTAATGAACACTCAAAATGATTATTTTGTAAATGAAAATAATTTAAATATTCATTGTTTACAATTTTATCGATTTCTCATTTTCAGCCTTGATGAGCGCGCGTTTGAAGAATCAGACATCTTAAAAAAATTAATTTACATTAATAAGAGACATTAAAAAAATTAAAATTAATTGTTTTTCGAGCAATAAACTTGTTTAATGCACGATGTAATGCGCTAAAAACAGTAGCAAGTTTAACTAGTTGTAAATATCGTCACATTTGCAACGAATGCTAAACCACTAATTTAATAAAGCTCGCAATTAAAATTCATACAGAGTAAATGCACATGTAGTGTTTAGATTTTTATTCATTTTCAAACTGATAATTCTTCTATTCAACTATTAATTTATCGTTTGATAATCGTTTGTTTAAAAACTTTTTCATCTCTTTTTCAAAGTTTAAATACACAAAAAATCAGAACATTTTCACTACAAATTGCTTTAAAAACTTGTTTAACCATATTTTTAATTTAAAATTTTTCGAATTTTTAATCAAATATGGCTTAAGCATTTCAAAACGCTTAATGCTCATCTTTTTCGCTGAAAACTTTATTTTTTTAAAACTTCACTTTCATCGGAGGAAATTCAATGAAAACTTTGTGTTTCTCGAATTTCACGAACCGAACAAAGTTCACCGGAGAAATTCACTTTCGCCGGACGAAATTCACTTTGGTCATCTAATCGAAGTTTTTTCAATGAGTTTACTATCAGTTCAATGTTTTACAAAAATGTCGGCGTCCTTCGACCACCACAACAAAAGTGCGAACTTGTATTCGAAAAAAAAGTTTTTTTTATAATCTCGAACGCCAGCTTTTATTCAAAGCTATTGATTCGAAATTGAAATTTTTCATTTATCAATATGGAAATAACAAATGAGAATATCGTTGTTTTTAGAACTTATCGAAAAAGATTTTTGATTTGCGCTGTTTTACTGTTGTGCACTTTAACGACAGCCTTTCAAATAAATCAGTACACTTCCATCACAAACGTGATCGCCGAATATTATCAAGTTTCGTCAATTGCCGTTAATTGGACTGCGCTATTAAACAATATTTCGACGATACTTTTTGCCTACTCACTTGGAAAATTTGTCGAGAGATATGGAGTTCGAAAATCGATGCTGGTCATCACATTTCTTTTAGCAATATCCGCAGTTCTAAAATGCTTTGCATCGGATAAAAATCATTTTTGGTTGCTTATGATAGCACAATTCATACCCGATGCATGCTTCAGCGTTATACTCGCAATCGCACCACTTATCGGATCGATTTGGTTCAAGCCGAATGAAGTGGCTCTGGTTTTGGGTGCTTCAAGTGCAATTGGTCTGTTCGGTTTCGCTTTAAGCTTTATAACAGCGGGACTCTTTTTCACATCAACAAAAACAGATGATATAAAGCTCAACTTATTTTATGTGTCTTTATCTTTGGCGGTTTTAATGGTTCTCGCGTTTTTCGTAACATTGATCTACATGTCTGATAAGCCTCCGACGCCTCCAAGTTTAGCGGAAGAGAGAAGATCAACAATTAGAACACCGACTTTCAAGGGCCTTTTTACGAACAAAAATTTTCTTCTGCTATTCACTGTTTTTGTGTTTGTTAATTCTGCTTCACAATTGATTACAGTGACCATTAACCAATCGGTAACTTCTAAATTCCGAAACAGCAACGGTGTTTCGGCCGTCGCTGGCTTCTTAAGTTTGATTTCTGGCATTCCTGGTAGCTTAATCATTGGAATGATAACACAGTCGAATTCAAAATACAAATTGTCATTGATTATTTTGTTAGTTTTTTGTATTATTTTTTCGTTGCTTTATATATTCAGTTTATCTTCAAACGCTATTTGGACTTTGTACATTTCAACGTTTAGTTATGGGATGGTTTCGAATGCAGCTTATGTTCTGGCACTTGACTTCATTGTCGAATTAAGTTTCCCATTTCCTGAAAGCTTGTCAAATTCAATGGTTCAAGCAGTTTCTTCGATACCAAACTTAATTTGTGTTCCATTGTTCACAAAATTATGCGAAAAATATGGCGCCGTCGAAGCGAATTATATTCTAATTTTAATGGGAATATTAAGCCTCATTTCAGCATTATTTGTACGCGAGGATTTACGAAGACGCAAAGCAGACGCTGAAACAACTCCATTGATTGAAGTTTGATTCATTTTCATTAAACAATTTTTAATAATTTTTTTTTTCAATTAATCATTTGTAACGAGAAGAAAATTAATTTTTCGCTTGGCGAAAATTTTTGCGCATTAAACTAATATTAAGCCAACCACAATTGTTTTCACTTAATATGTATTTTCTAGTAACTAGAAATTTTTATTGCATTGATATGACTTTGAATGTTCACTTTGAGTGTAATGATAAAAAAAAACTTTTTCATTTTCGTAAACAAATTAATCAATTCAGTGAATTATTCAATGACTAGACGTGTTCGTTATTTTGCAGACAAACTTTTTTCATTTTTGTCTTTTAATCATGTTTAAAAAAACATCGGTTGTCTAAAAACATTGAAAACACATTCGACGTGTAAATATTTAAATTTATTTTCTAAGTACTTGCGTGATCATAAAAAAGTGAATTTTATGCTTTCAAAACTACAAAAGTTTTGTACACTCGTGTCCAGAAAACTCTTTCAATTTGTTGCTTTGCAGAAAAGCATGTTTTAAGTAAAGTGAAAGATTTTTCCGGACATGAATGTACTTACAATATACTAGAATTATTCATTGGAGAAATTTAATTTTTACAAATCTCCGTAAATAAGTCTCATTGCAAAGTTCAATTTAAATATTTAAGTAATAATCATACTTCATCCTACTATCCACGTATTCTACTTATGTTCCAAAATAATAAAAAAAATCAAAAATATGAGCTTAAAATTAAAAATAATTGTTTTTATTTAAGTTATTAAGTTATTAATTATTTCACTAATTAAAGTTATTAATTTTTTGATTTTCTTATATTGGAATATAACAATTAAATAAGTAGAAAACGCTTGCTAGTTTAAGTTAGGTTAGGATAGGTTAGGATAGAAGTGAAAGAATTGTTGCTTCAAAAAGCGATCGAAGTGTGATTCGAAAGCCAATTGTTGAATCTACACTCGAATGCTGTTTTCGAAGCGCAAACGGCGCACGATTACTGCTTTTTAATTAATGTGAATGCTTTGGAAAGCGACAAGAAATGTTACAGAGTCAAGGATAGAATCGACACTGAAGTCTATGTTGTCGAATACAAAAACAGCCGCGTTCGAAAATGATTAATTTGCTTTCGATTAACGAGAACTAACTCGAAGATATCAAAAAAGGCGTCGCTGTGAACAGACTGTTGAAACACAGAAACATACTTTCAGATTTTACTTGTTGACATATTCAATATAAGCGCATATTAAATTTTATACAGCAGCGGTTTTATCCTCAAAAAAGGAAGAAAAATTACTCGAAAACGTTTCATAAATGACAAAAACAGGTGAAAAAATATTTCTATGAAATATTTTGTTTTTGAAGCAAAAATACGAACAAATTCTATTGTCGTGTTTCAATTTGCCATCTGACCTGTTTTTATGTTGTCGATCATTTTGTTAAGCTTTATACCAATAAAAAGATGATAAAAATAGATTTGTATGAAGGATAATTTTGTATTTTTATATTTTCGATTTTACGCACCTAAAATTGTGCGCATTTAACTATTAAGCATACGCGAAAGACTAACTATTAGGTAAAAGATAAGTGATTATAAAAATTTCTCAAGATAAATTTTGATTTCATAAAAATTCACATCTGCTAACAATAATCGGTTAGACTCGATTAGACAAACAAAGGTAAAAAATGCAGTAAATAGAACATTTTAAACCCTTCGAAACAAATAAGAACATTTTTCGCAAACAAGACCTAACAAGAGAGAGATTTTAGAAAATTATTAGATATTGAGAACTTTTAATTCGAAGCTATGAAAAATTATAATAATCTAATGTTAATAAAAATTTTTACTTGGGGTGTTAAAAATGTCAGAAAATGATGTACACTCTGTTCACTTCAAGCACTTCTCTATGATTTTAAATTATTTTTGCTTTATTTTTAAATGAACAGAGTGTACAGATCATTTATTAACTGAAAATGAGTTGAAAAACGAAAAAGATTCATAAGACAATTTTTCGAAGATGGTGCATTGAATTTTGTTTTCATATTTTATCATATATGATAAAGATGTAAGTGAATTAATCAAAAAAAGTGTTGCCTTCTTTTAAATAATATTGTTAGTCTTACAGTGTTTTGTTGTTTTTTGAGCTACTTTGTAAATAATTTGGAGTATTTACACGGTGATAAGATAAAAACAAAACTAAATTTCATTTATTTACTCCTTAGGAGGGGTAAAAGTAACAATTTTTAATCTAATTACAATTTTAGCAATTTGATAAAAAATATTCAAATCATGTAATGTTCGTTTAAATTTAATATTCCATTTAATTACAAATTTAAACATCGCAAAATAATGGAATTCATTTTGACAATAATATCTATCGTAATTTCGTTCCTTATGGGTTATTCATTATTTATTAAGTATATCAATAATTGAATTTATTTATTTCAAAAGAACGTATCGTCCTTTACAATAACATTGTTATAGACGCCTTTTTGAAATAAATTAATTCAATTGTTTGATTTGATTCGATGCTTTTGTAAGAATTACTTGTGGTTTACTTATAATTATGATGAACAAGAAACTCTTAATTTACAGGCACTAACAGGAGGTTTGCTGTCATAATCATAGTTACTTATATTCTTAGTTTTACTACCCGATGTTTTATCAGCAATTTCTTTCTCTATTGCTTCTGCATCGATTGAATCTGCGTATGGATTCTGTAAAAGTTTGAATACTCTCCACACTTCACTAAAGTCACCTTTCTCTGCCTTTTCAATAGCTCTATGGGCAATGTAATTTCGTAGCACGAATCTAGGATTATTTGAATTCATTTCTTTTACTCTTTCTTTCTGGTGACTTTGCAACGAATCAGTGTCTCCACTTATTTCAGAAACATCATACTCTAATCTTTTTACATATTTTTGAAGCCATTCGCTCCAAATGCTTTCATTTTCAGCTTCTTTGCTTTTTTGATCCATTTTCTGTTTAAAAGAGAGTTAAGAAACATTTATATTTGCATTTGTTACCTTAAGAAGTTCTCTAGTTTCCAATTTTTGCATCATGACATCAAGAGCTTCAGGTCCTTTACCCATCTGTGCTAATAATTGAGGATTTGTTTGCAGAAGCAAAAATATCAGTTGAGTTTCCCTTGACATGGCATATACATCAGTAGCGGCGATTAATTCTTCTAAAGAACTGCATTGCTCCTTAAGTCTTTTTGATACTAAATTAAGTGTAGCTTTATGATCTGATAGGCCGGGCAGTGTAAGTAAGCTTAAACATCTAAAGCTGTTGGTGAAATCAGCTCCCGTTTTCTCCATTGCATTAAAGAATTGTTCGACTAGTTCCTTATCAGAAAGAATATCCTCGTTTGAAGTTTCGACTTTCTTCAATAACCCCAACTTTTTTCGCATTTTTTCATAGTAATGCTTGTAAAATTCATCATAGTATACATCTTCGAGTACTTTAAATGATTCATTTTTTGGAAGAAAGTGATCTAATACTTCAGCTAGTTTCATTAGGTTCCATTTGCATATTTCTGGCTGTTTCTTGTAAGTATAACGACCACCATCGTCAGAAGAATTACAAATGTGATCGGGATCATAACGGTCTAAAAATCCGAATGGACCATAATCAATAGTAAGTCCAATTATGCTCATGTTGTCGGTATTTAAGACACCATGACAAAATCCGACACACTGCCATAGTGCGACTAGTTTCGCAGTTCGTCTCACCACTTCTTCATAAAACAATTTGTATTTTACAATGTCATTTTCTGGGTTGGACGAAACGATGTGTGGATAAAAAGTTTCAACAACATAGTCTAGTAAAGTTTTAAAAATATCGTAACGTCCCACGCTCGGACCTCTCCTTCCTGTCATTGGATCCATTACTTTAAAGATTTCGAATGAACCAAATCGAATGAAAGTTTGAGCGATTCGAGAAATAACAGTACATTTTTCATTTTTAGGATGTCCATCATAAAATATATCTCTTTCTACAGTCTCATCTGAAGTTATGCATGTTCCGGCTCTTGTGGTAGGAATTCCGAGATAATGCATGGCTTCACTGCATAGATATTCGCGAATCGATGAGCGTAAAACCTTTCTGCCATCGGCTGATCTTGAATAAGGAGTCAGGCCTGCACCTAAAAAATGGGATTAAAAAACTGTTAACGTATTTCGAGAGGAAACCTTTAAGTTGCAGCTCCCATCTTTGATTGTCTTCATTTATAATTTCCCCCAAATAAATAGCGGCACCATCTCCTAATTGACCGGCGAATACACCAAATTGATGACCACAGTAACCTTAAGAGGAAAAAATAGCTATGATTAAACAAAATTTTCTTTCGCTTACAGTGTGCCAATGGTTCAGAGCCTGGAAGCAACTTGTTTCCGACAAAGTATTCGACAAAATCGTCTCTTTTCACTTCATTTTCATTGATATCAACTAATTTAAGAGCATCCAAAGAGTAGCAAACCATTTTCGGATTTTTCAACGGCGTGGGCTTCACTTTCGAGAAGCAAGCATTGCTAACTGTGCGAACATAATTACGCTCCTCGGTATCGATCGGCAAACATTTGTACACTTTATTGTCGAAATTTAATGTTTCTAAAGTTTTCGAACGCGTTGCCATTAGTTTATAATTCGTACTGATTGCGAATAAACAATGATTGCGAAATTTGAACATTCGGATTTCACAGAAAATTCGCAGTTGCAGTTATCAGTTCCATTTTACGCACGGATCAGCATACGATTTGTGATGCATTGTTTCGTGAAATGTAAAAACAAAATCTAAAGCCAAAAATCCAAACTCACTGAAAGTAAAAATGAATAATAAGTTCGTTATCTTTACGTGGATGCGTTCGATTTGATAGCAAGTCGTAATTCGATGCCAAGTTTCACATGAAAACGGTGAACATAGCGAGTGTTTTAAATCGAAGCAACGAAACGAATCGAGAAACGAGCGAAAAACGAGTGAAAATCAAACAAAAATTTTCGGTTTTCAGGTTAAATTTTTTTACACACTTTTTACGTCTCAAAGATGAATACAAACAGAAATTAACGTTTGCTCCCTGTTTTGCTGCGAACAGATGTTTGCGAACCGTAAACAAACATCAAAAATGAATCCGCGTCACAATCGAATTCTTAATTTAACTGGCTTTTGGTGAGTGTTTCATGCGTGACAGCGCACTTAAATTCAATGCTGACCATTTGCTTTTTAGGCTTTTAGGTTTGTGCAATAATTATGGATACGTTGTGATGTTGAGCGCAGCTTTCGATTTATTGAAGAAAGATTATCACAGCGATGAAGTAATTCGCATTCGTGTGTTTTCAACATTAACTTTTTTTGCATCACTTTACAGCAAGCATCACAAAGCAGCAATCAAACCACAACATGTAATCCGGTCTCTACTGGCGCTGTACTTATTGCAGACATAATTCCTTCGCTTTCTATCAAACTGATTGCACCATTCTTGTCTCTAAGTACTCAGTAGGTTCTTTCTTTTTGAAATCGTATTCTTATTTTTGGCAACAGTTTTAAGGTATTATTGGTCATCACTCTTTCAGCTGCAAGTTTCTTGTTAACAGCACTCTCTTTATCACCCTTTATGACATATTGCGGTAATTAAAGTTATAGTTCACACCAAAATCTTATCGATTGCTTAATATAGGAATAGTTTGTGCGTCGCTTTCTAGTGGATTGGGAGAAGTAACGTTTCTTGGTTACTCTTCACTATTTGATCCTAATGTCGTTTCAACGTGGTCTTCCGGCACAGGTGGCGCAGGATTGCTCGGTTCCTTCTCTTATGCAGGTTTAACCTCATTTGGTCTTTCACCTCGAAACACATTGTTGGTTATGCTTATTGTACCACTTTTAATGGCCTTTACATTCTGGTCGCTTATTGTGCCTCCTCCCAAGCGAAATTCTGAAAGAGAGCCTATTCATTTGTCTCATTCTTCATCGCCCGATTTAGAGGTATTGGATGATGATAAAAGCAGCAAATTGACTCTTAGTTTCGGCGAAAAAATACTTGTGTTAAAGGTGCTTGTTTGATATTTGTATTAAAATTTTATTTTAACTATTTTCTTTTTTCAGAAATTGCTTAAATTTATGATTCCATTAGGACTCGTTTATTATTTCGAATATTTCATTAATCAGGGATTGTTCGAAATCCTGTATTTTGCTAACACTAGTCTCGAACATGCAGAGCAATACCGCTGGTATCAAGTTATTTACCAGGCTGGTGTACTTATCTCTCGATCTTCCGTAAATATTTTCAAGATTAAATATTTATGGTTGTTACCTATTTTACAAGGTTTAAATGTTTTGCTACTATTAATTCAAATTTTATCACCATTCATACCGTTTATATACATTGTATTCGGAATTATTTTGTACGAAGGACTTCTTGGCGGCGCAGCTTATGTTAACACATTCTACCGAATTTCAGTCGAAGTAAGATCAAAAACTTTTTATTCTTTAATGACTTGAAATTTTATTTTAGAGCTCTCCGCGTCATAAAGAATTTAGTATGAGTGTGACAACACTGGCAGATTCTACAGGTATAATGCTAGCAGGATTCACTTCAATTCCAGCGCACAATGCGCTCTGTAAGCATTTTAATAAGAATTGAATTGTTTGTAAAATGATGATGATGATAAATTTGTACAGCTATCAATTTTTATATTGATTTTATTTAAATAACTTACTTCTAATCAAGAAATTACATAAAAATACAATTTGAAATTAAAAATATTTTTCTATCCTTAAAAGAGGAAATAAATAATTAAAATCACTTTGAATAAAATTCATTTCTACTTCTCTTTCTGTATTTCTAAACTCCTTTCGGAAAAAATTTTATCTAGTTTTCGAATTCGCAGAAATTTATGCGTTGTAAATTAAAAACGGTTATAATAATGTAATTTAGTGTAAGAACGCATTAATTATAACTGTTGAAAATTAGACAGCAATGAGATGTCGTTAAATTATAGAAAAAAATGTGTTAGGTCGAGTTTAAAAATTTTTATTAGGTAAAAAAGTTGAGATTGAGTTTGTATTTGAAAAGTTTGTTATGAAAGATTTGAGTTTTGAATACAAAACTTAGTATATCTTACCTAGAAACATTGCTAATTCTAGTATCTAAAACGAATAGGACAATAAAGTTCACTAAATGTTTTCGGAATATAAGAGGATGCTGCCATTAGAACGTGGCTTGTTGAGCTGCAAATAGCCGTCGGAATGTATGAAAGCAGCATCTTATTTGGTCCTTTTTTGAGAAAAAAAAATTAGCTTAATGAACTTAAAAGACTAACGTTATTACGCCATTGAAGATTGATTGCTGCGAACAGATGGTTGCGAACAGATGGTTGCGAACCGGAAGCGAACATCAAAATTTAATCCGCGTCACAATTGAATTCTTAATTTAACTAACTTTTGGTGAGTGTTTCTTAAATTCAATGCTGACCATTATTTGCTATTCAGGCTTTTAGGTTTTTGCAATAATTATGGATACGTTGTGATGTTGAGCGCAACTTTAGATTTATTGAAGAAAGATTATCACAGCGATGAAGTAATTCGCACTCGTGTGTTTTCAACATTAACTTTACAGCAAACATCACAAAGCAGCAATCAAATTATCACAGCTGGTATCAAGTTATTTACCATGTTGGTGTACTTATCTCTCGATCTTTTGTAAATATTTTCAAGATTTAATATTTATGGTTGTTACCTATTTTGCATGGTTTAAATGTTTTGCTACTATTAATTCAAATTTTATCACCATTCATACCGTTTATATACATTGTATTCGGAATGTATATAAACGGTATGAATGGTGATAATATTTGATGTGGTGATAAAATGTATGGTGATAAACCATACATTGTATTCGGAATTCTTTTGTACGAAGGACTTTTTGGCGGCGCAGCTTATGTTAATATATTCTACCGAATTTCAGTCGAAGTAAGATCAAAACTTTTCATTCTTTAATGACTTGAAATTTTATTTTAGAGCGCTCCGCGTCATAAAGAATTTAGTATGAGTGTGACAACATTGGTAGATTCTACAGGTATAATGCTAGCAGGATTCACTTCAATTCCAGCGCACAATGCGCTCTGTAAGTATTTTAATAGGAATTAACTTGCTTGTAAAATGATGATGATGATAAATATTGTCGCGCAACGCAATTGTTTTAAATCACGCGCGCTATGACTGCAGCCACAGATGGCGCTGTTACCCGCATTGCACCTTCCGGTGCAACCAGGGGTGGAGCTGCGCATGCGCAGCTCCTATTTCCTCCTTCGGTGAAGGAAACGCGCCGCTCATTCACTTCTTTGCTGGCACTCGTCGAGTGCGGATCGCTCGGCTCCTCTGCGCGCCCGACGGCTAGGTTTATGCCGGGCCTGGGGTTCGCGCTTGAAGGTGTCGGCGATCGCCTCGGCGGGTGAGCGGGCTCGCGCGGACCCCGACGGCTAGGCTTATGCCGGGCCTCGGTTCTTCCGCCAGAAGCCCGCAAAGGTAGAATTTAGGCGCGGCGCACAGTTTGGTTAAGACCGACGGCTAGGCCTGATGGCCGGGCCTCGGTCGCACCCAGATTGGTTCGCCACAGATTAGGTTAGGTTCGGGGGGTTAAGGCGCGAGAGTGTGGCGGCCGGTTCGTGGTCGGGTGCCTCACATTACTTTCGCCATTTATGTAAAACATGGCGACGGGTGGTGTCTCGACGGCTAGGCTTATGCCGGGCCTCGAGAGATTCACCCGTCTCCATGTATAATAGGTAAGGTTCTGTGCGCGGTTGGGTAGGAAGCGGCAGCCGACGGCTAGGCCTTTGTGGCCGGGCCTCGGCTAGTAGCTTAGCAATAGGCGAGGGACAATTGGGGTTGTTTCGGGCGAGCGCAGCGGCCGACGGCTAGGCCTGTTGGCCGGGCCTCGAGTCCGCTTGTGTCTCGCCCGGATGCGGGTTAGGTTAGCTTTGGGAGTTAGGGTCGGGCGGTTGCAGCGGCCGACGGCTAGGCCTGATGGCCGGGCCTCGAGTCCGCTGTATGCTGCTCAAGTAATTAGTACAAGGACAAGAGTTGTAGCTTCAGGGAAACCGACGGCCGACGGCTAGGCCTTTGCGGCCGGACCTCGAGTCCGTTTGGTTCGCATATGGGTAGCTTAATGCAGTAGATGGAGTACAGGTTAGTAAGGGAGAGCTCGCTTTAACCGATCGCGTTTATATGCGCGGATAACTCCGGGCAGTTTGGTGCGCGTTATTCTGTGCTGGTTACTTTGTGCGCGGTCGGTCTTTTAGTGCGCGCTTATCGAGAAACTGAAGTCATCGGGGCCCTGGAAACACGTCGCGCCAACATCGGACTTTAGAATTAGGAAACCTAAGAAAATCGTGGTTTCGTTCGGTGTGATGGCAAAATTATAGCGCGACAATATGTACAGCTTTCAATTTTTGTATTGATTTTATTTAAATAACTTACACCCAGAGTCAGAAAAATCGGTCCATTGTTGCGTTTGTATGTAAACAATTCGAAGGGATTTCACAATAATTGAATTCTTTAATTAATCTTTATAACTTACAATGAAATACACTCATCTTGCAAACACTCGCTTTAGTCCTGCGGACACTCGCTTTAGTATTGTGGACACTCGCTTTAGTCTTGCGGTTACTCGCTTTAGTCTTGTGGACACTCGCTTTAGTCTTGTGGACACTCACTTTTGTCTTGCGGACAATCGCTTAATCTTGAAAACGCTATCTTTGAGCGCGAAACGGAATCGGAAATAATTCTGGTTTATTATTTCTCTTTTACCGCTTTTTTATTTTTACGATCGTAAATATACAACTTCCCTTTTCATCGAATTATTTATAAACAAACGCAACATAAACAACGATTTTTCTGACGCTGAGTGTACTTCTAATCAAGAAATTACATAAAAATAAAATTTGAAATTAAAAATATTTTTCTATCCTTAAAAGAGGAAATAAATAAGTAAAATCACATTGAATAAAATTCGTTTCTACCTCTCTCTCTATATTTCTTAACTCTTTTCGGAAATTTTCTTCATTGGACACATTTAAAAAAAGAATCCAATTTTTAATCATTTCGTTGGAATGTGTGTTTTTTTAATTGTTTTCATTGTCGACTAACATCATTTCTCTTTTCTTTGATTTATGAAATAAATCTATGTACATAAGCGTTAACAGTGGAAAAAAGTTTAAGATTGAGATTACATGAAACACTAAGCCAGGAAGATTTGCAATTGTAGTCTTGAATATAGAAGCTGTAAAAGTGCCCGCGACCAGTTGAATTGTTGCTTCTATCGCTGCGAGAACACAAAATACTTGCGCCAATTCCTCTCGAGCAACGATTCGAGACGTATACGAACGTATTCCGATCGAAGAAAGACTAGCAAAACCACCGACAAAAATGGCCAATATGTAGCCACCTGGATTTAAAATAGTGCCTCTAATTACATTACCAGCCATAGACGATACAGTGCCAATTATTGCAACCAAAACGTCATCCAATCTGATTTTATTCACCAAAAAATGGGTTGCTATTGCCACTATAATATTAGTAAAAGTGCTACTAATTGCGTTAACTGTGCTGTAGGTAGTCGCATCCCAAGAGAAAACTTTTTCCGTAAATTGGTACATAATCGTCATAGGCCCCAAAAGCACGACAACTATAACATACATTGACCCAAGCATAAGCCAAAGTTGTTTTCTTTCTGAATTCGGTCTCGACTTTAAACATGTTTGTAATGTTTGCTTTACATTTTGAAAATCGAATAAATCTTTCATAAACGATAGCATTTCGTTTTCTCTATCATTTGTTATCACTCTTCTCTCTTCAAAATTGGCATTCAATTCACTTTTTCTCTTAGAACCGTTTTCATCATTCAAACCAAAAAATAAGTACACAAATGAAGCAATTTGACATATTAATGCCGTCATAAAAACTGTCGTATAATTGTGTACATTATCATAGAGTTTAAAAGTCGATGTTTTAATAAGAACTCCACCGACAAGTGCTCCAAATTGAAATGCTAATTATGAAATTGAAAATTAGATTAGTTCGCCGAAATTTTAACTACTTTTTCGTTTCCAAATTAAAATAAAATATTAAACCGTTAACATTCAGCTTATGTTAAAATTAATTTAGCTCGTCTACCAAAATGAGCGCAAAACTATGAAGCAATTTTATTGCCTTTTCAAAATTCAAAAATAAAAAAATAAATCATTTCGAAATTTGATTTTTACATCAAAAAATCATTGTTTTTACGAGGAACACTTTTCATTTTTTTTAAATTTAATTTATTCCTTGAATGTTAATTTAAATAAGTGCGCTCATTGCGAAATGCAACCCAAAAATTATCAAAAGTTTCTCTTCTTGTTATCGCTTTACATTTAAATTTATTTTACCTTTTCAATCAAGTTTTAGCATTCTTTTATCCATTCATTTCGCTGATGATTTAATGTCAATAGTTTTTTATTTTGCATTGTGAGAGATTTGAGTTTTGAATACAAAACTTAGTATATCTTACCTAGAAACATTGCTAATTCTAGTATCGCAAAACGAATAGGACGATAAAGTTCGCTAGTTGTTTTCGGAACATAAGTGAATGCTGCCATTAGAACGTGACTCGTTGAACCGCAAATTGCCGTCGGAATGTATGAAAGCAGCACCATATTTGGTCCTTTTTTGAGAAAAAAATTAGCTCAATGAACTTAAAAGACTAACGTTACGCCATTGAAAATTGATTGCATTTAACATCAAAATACTTGTCTCCAAACTCGAGCACAAAGCGGCCATCAAAAGCACTATTTTCACAGCTTTAAAGTGCTTATCAATCCAGGCGCCGATAAAGAGCGAAGCAATAACGGAAGGAATAGTCGAAATCAACGCTTGATATGGTGAAAAAAAGCTCGCTTCAGCCAAAAGACTGATCTTCTTTTGTTTTTCTAGCTCACTGGTTGCATTCAAATACTTGCAAAATGATGCACTTTCACCATAATCAATTATACAAAGCTTGTCTTGATACATTTGAGTTACAGTCACAGATTTTTCTGACGCGGCGAGCAAGAATAAAAATATAAAAGGTTCGATCTTTAACAAACTTAAAAGTTTGTAAAATTTAGTTTCGGAAAACTTCATTTTTTCGAAACGCAATTCTAAATTTTAATTACAAAAAGCCGACTTTCATTGCTGCTATGATCTTATGACAAGAGTTGTTGTTTGCAATGTTTTATTCATCTGCTCTTATCTTTAAGCTGTAAAAAAAGTTAATCGTAAGTTAATTTTAACCTGATTTATGACTTTATTTTTCTCAACTTTTTGTCTCAAATTATTCTCTGCGAAGAGTAAATGTGACTGAATCATCACACCCCACCACATCACAAAATTCCATCCAATTTTGCTAGTTTCCTTTGGTATTATGATGCTATAACATTTGACATTGAAAATAGCAATTTGTTCGTTTGTTTTTTTTCTCCTAGAAACACCTCCTTTTTGATTCTGAATGTATACACATTTAGCCGTACACAAAAAACAAACTTTCGGCTTTCAAGTTTCCATACTGTACATATCTGCAATCAAATACTTTATCGACAGTTGCACATCTCTCAAGAGTTGGTAAAAAATTTACATTTTCATAGGAAGACTTTTCACAAAACTCTACAAAAAGGAGAGGTGAGCCATACGAGAACACTAAACTACTGAATTTCTCTTATCATTTTCATTTGAGATGTGAAGTCGAGTATCAGACAAACTTGGTGATAAATGGTCATTATTCATTTCATTTTTTTTTTTATTGCGCTAAAACTTCAAAACGCGAGTAATTCAATTATTTGCATTAAGAAAAAGAAGGAAATTCGGTTAGTGCACTTGTATAGATTGCGCGAAGAGACGAGTGAGCTTAGTGAATTGCTCCTTTGTCCCCCTCTCCAAACTACGTCGATGCTTTTCTTTGCTTATCTAACTAGAGCTGTTTTAATCTCTTTTTTCCTTTTTTTCTAATGAGTGACACTTCTTTTAGCCCGAGAAAACAAATTTTAAACATTTGTTAGAAAAGGCAAATAAGTTATAAGATCAAAAACTACTCTTGAAACGAAATGAAATTAATTGAGGGGCGTTTATGAATCAACAGGATACTTGAAACTAAAAATTAAAAAGATAAATTTTAAAAATTGCATTCTTTTGCAATTTTATGTTGATAAGCAACGATTAAAAACAATAGATACAAAGATCAAATTGTAATTGAAGGTGCCAACACACATGTGACAATTAGTAATAATAATAACATAACACAACATAACATAACAAAACAAATTTATTTAACGAAAATCTATTGTCACTTTTGCATAAAGTATTTAATAAAAGTATTCTGTCTGATCACATTTGATCAGCCATGAATCGTAAATGTGATTCTAACGCTATTTTTAATTGAACATTGAACTGTCATTGAAATCCTTTCGAAATTCTTATCAAAATGTTTAGATGAAAACAGCTTTCAGCGTGAAACATTATACGCAGGATTTAATTTTTAATCAAAATAATAAATTTTTCTTCAAAATCTTTGAATGTAAATCTCATTTGCAAATGAATTTAGCAATGAGTGTGTCTATTGCTTTCTTATCTTCAATAATTTTGCGGATTCAAGCAGATGTATATGACAGAATATGGCGAATGCAATCTTTAAAACAGCACCGAACAAAAGTTTTGTCACCTCTACATCATTTATTTGCTACTGCATCATTCATTTTTTTTGCTGATAATAACAAACATTTTATAAAAAATTATTTTTAATTCATCAAATAAAGTATCAAAATGAAATATTCTAAGAAAAAAATTGAAATTTTTTTTTTTGCAAACGATAGTCAAAATTTAAGAATTCAGAGCAGCAACAAAGACATTCTTTTAAAAGAGTTTGATTTTTTCTTTGAAAATGTAAAATAAATATTTTCATTTTTATGAATGTTCTAAAGCTAATCTTTTAAAATGAGAATAAATAAAAAAAAAACAGATAAAAACAGTTTAAAGAAGATAAGAAATTTTTTGAAGTTGTTTTCTGAAAAAACAAAGTTCGTCAGTTAAGCAATTGCTATCGGGACAAAAGTGATTGATAACCAATGGTGAGATTGAAATGAGGTGATAAATGTTAAAATAAAAAACTATGGCTTCACGAAGAAAATTGTTAAAAATCTTTTTTATCGCTTTATTGTTTGTCCTGTTTGTTTTCCAACATTTTGGACTTTTAGATTATTTATTCGTCATTGAATTTGAAAAAAATTTCGACCGTTCATTAAACAGAAACATTGTGAACTTGATCGAAGATCACAAACGAGGCGTTCGAAACGAGAATTCTTCGGGTATAATAAATTCGCATAATTATCGTTTCATCATTAAAAATGAACATAAATGTAAAAATAAAGATGGAGAAAGTTATGAGAATGTTCGCGTTTTAATTATGATTAAAAGTGCGATAAAACATATTCAGTCAAGGGACGCAATCCGAAGCACTTGGGGCTCTGAAGACCAACACTCGAACGTTCTCATCAAACGTGTATTTGTTTTGGGATCTTGTGAAGGTGTTCAATTTGAAGATTTAAAAGGTAAAGAAAAAACTTGCGAAAATGTAATTGAAAGTGAATCAGTGACGAACAACGATATCATTCAAATTGATTTTATTGATAATTATGACAATAATACAATCAAAATGATGAACGCTCAGAAGTGGGCTGTGAAATTTTGCCCAAAAGCTGATTTCATTCTTTTTGTTGACGACGATTATTACGTTTCGATGAAGAATTTACTGAAATTTCTGCGCAATCCATTTACTTATGACGAAGACCCAAACAACTTTTCAGATACTTTTGCGGCTCCAAAGCGTTTACCACCTAATTTTGATGGAAGACTATACGCTGGTCGTGTTTATGCGAATGAACCGCCGATTAGAAATAAAATGAGCAAATGGAGAATTTCGTTACAAGAATATCCGTTCTCACTTTTTCCTCCTTTTGTGCCTGCAGGAACAATTATACTTTCAAATTCTGCATTGATCGACGTTTATTACGCCAGTTTTTATGTGAAGCATTTTCGCTTCGATGACATTTACATTGCAATGCTTGCATGGAGTGTTAAAATTAAACCTTTGCATTCTACTCATATTTTTACCGAAAAGCAAACTTACTCGAGAGAAAAATATTCGACTTTAATCGCATCACACGGTTTTAATGATGTAAATGAACTTTTAAAAGTTTGGCAGGAACAAAAACAACTTGGATTTGCATAATTATAATCTGATCAATTTTGGTTACTTATTTAAAAAATTTCATTTTTGGACCGAATAAAAGTTTATAAATTTGTCTCGATCAGCGTTTATCGAATGCTACCTGTAGCAATAATTTATTGAAAATAATTTGAATTAAAAATCTGTTTTGGCATTGTTTTAGTGTAATAAATAAGCTTTGCATAGAAATATTCTAAATAAGCACTTCCTTTGCATTTTCGGAAAAATTCCCAATGTTAACAAAGTTAAGGAGATTTTATCCACATCCGTGAAATACTGTGCCCCGATAGTCGTGAAAATAACGAAATAACAGTTAAATCCTGTCGATTGCTGCGTTTTGCGATAATTTTCAACACAATATGTCGATTCACATTTAGTGAACACAATGAAACTTCGTTTTTCAAATAATATTGAAAATCACGCTTTTTAAATAGTTTCTTTAGTAATTAAAAATGCAATTCAAACATTGCAAAATAAAGTGAAATGTGAAAATGGTTTGAAATATGGAATGAAATCACTAAAATGACGATAATGATTAGTTTGATTTTGCTTTGAATTTATCGCATTTGAAAATAGTTGAATCTATGATGACGTTAACTCTTCATAAATAATACTGATAAATTGGTGGGTTAGATAGTTTTCTGCAACTCTAAATTGCACGATCTATAGTTAATCGGCACAGACTCTGTGTCAGGGCTGCCAGTTGTTTCTTCCTCTAAAATGAATTTGTTTTTCTTCATGAACAAATCTGAGACATAGTAAGCAATAATTATAGCAACTGATGAACCTTGCATGAGACCCATTAGCACATCACTCCAATGATGTTTATAATCTTGAATTCTGGTGAATCCAGTGTAAATCGAAAGATAAATAAGCAAAGTTTGAAGTAAAGGGCGAATCAAACCAAGAAAACGCCAGTTTGCACGAGCTTGTAAATAAAGCTATAAATGGCAAACATCAATATGGAAATACAATGTAAAAAAGCAAATAACTTACGGCTAAATAAACCAAACAATAGGCAGAAAAGGATGAGTGACCGGACATAAAGGATAAACGCGCGTCTTTGATTTGCTCCTCATCTGTTTTAGTACAATCGATCGGGTAGTGGTAAGTATGATCACCGAGTTTGCAATCAATCATCGGTTTGCACACATACCAAAAGTGAGGCCGTAATCGGCCGAGACTATATTTTGCGATATCAGTTAATAGTTGTGAGACAAGAGCACCGAAAGCGAAAACAATCAGTTTACAATAAACATTAAATATAAAACCGCGTATTTTAATCGAAGAACGATTGTCGTAGAAATGCAAGAACTCAACAATATTTATCTTTAAGAGGAGAAAAAATATGAGATAAATTTATGGAAAAAGAAATTAAATCGGAAATCGGCAACTTACGCCCAATATTGGCAAACCGATTGAATAAATATAAAGAAGATAATTCGGAATGGTGGAGTCTTTTAGAGGATATCGTATTGAATCGTCGTCACAGAAAACACCTTTTTCGTACGGCTTTCCGAAAAGGTATAATGCCAAGACAGGAATACCGACTATTGAGAACAGTGTGTTCAACAAACATGAGTAAAGTTTGGTTGACTTTTGGCATTTGAATACAAACCTACAGCAATGGCGATCGCATCTGTTGCCAACTTAACTGCGAGTCGTGCGTTGATGATCATTGCTTTCGAACAACGATTAATCCAAGCGTTCGATGCGTGCTCTAACCGAGCCTTATTATCAAACGCTTCGTTCGCTTTTAAATCATTTGGTTTCTCTAAAATCTTATCGAACGCCAGTTTTACTGTTTACTTTCGCAAAGGGAGCATTCGCACACTTCGCCTTTTGTTTTACGTCACCAATTTTTTGCACAACTCAAGTGATTGTTTGGCTTCAAATGAAAAAAATTAATTTGAAATCTTTTGAAATAAGCTCATTAAAAAAATAATTCAAGCGTTTCTTCATTAAACAGGAAACTAAAAATGAAACTGTCTGCTTTTATAACACACTTTTTCTACATTAAAAATGTTTGCGTTCCTCGTATTTCCTGCTAAAATGTTTTAAAAAGAGTAGAATTCTTTTCATTTTTTGTCGCTTTTTTTGAACTAATTTTCAATGTTAAAATGCGAAAGTGAAACAAAAATAAAGGAAATGTTGATTTCGTTTGAATATTAAGTAATCAATTCGAAGTAAAAATTATTAAAGCTTAAGTTTGACATTAGTTTGACAAGTTTTGATTAGTTTTGTGTTGATTTTTTTATTTATTAAAATTAAATTTTTTTAAACAAAAGCTGAAACAATAAAACGTCATTAACAGAGAGCAGAGTTTCATCGCGTGTTTTTCGCGTGAAAAGCTAATATAACAATAGCCTGAATTTGAAGGTTGATTTCAAAAACAGATATTTACTTTTTAAATGCAATAAGCGATTGTTAGAACAGTGGCGAAAAGAGGTGGTCGCTTGGAGACAGTCGCAGAGATGAGAGAAGTACGAAACGCGAGTGAAGCATGAAAGAGGAAAACACCCGAAAAGCGATCTCATTTCTTATGCAATGCGTTTTCTCGTTTTTCATTTTTTTCGAGTAAAAATTCAATACGTTTACGATTTGAAGTGAAACATGTCCGATGTTTGCGAGTATCGCGAAAAAAGTGCGGTTAACAATTGCGATAAAGAAAACGAGAGCGAAGTGATTGGTGAATGCGAACGACGCTCAATCGATGATAAAATTGATCCGCGTATTCAGGTGCTTAAGCCTTCGTCCATTTCTCTCGCCAAAATTTGCATTTCTCCGCTCTTCTCGTTCACAGATTGAATTGGAAAATCTCAATACATTAACTGAACTGATCAATACTTATGAAGTGCAGCTCGACGTATGAGACGCACTAATTATATCGTCATTACTTACAATGTCTTGTTTCGTTTTGCAGGAAGCTAGAAACCAATTTAGACAATCATTGAGTGAAGCTTCACAAAAGATAAATATTATGTCTAAAAGATTGGGCGCTTGCATAGAGAAATCGCGGCCGTATTACGAGGCGAAAATCAGCGCGAAAGAATTTCAAAATGAAACTCAAAAGGCAGCTTTGAAATTTGAACGAGCCTCGAGCGCTCATCTGGCAGCTAAGGAAATGGTGTCTTTGGCCGAGGAGGGATTGCAGAAAGAAGGCAGAATATTTGATCCCGTCTGGCAAGAAATGCTTAATCATGCCACCAACAGAGTGAACGCTACCGAATACGAACGGGTACTAAGTGAACGCGAGCATTTGAAAACATCGAAGGCCTACAATGAAGCCGAGCAATTGGTCGCTAAATTGCATAAACAGTTAAAACGACATATAGTTAAAGCAAGGTATATTTAAATCCAACGAAACAAATCTCGTTTCGTCCATTTGAGAACATTACACGACCAAATTGTTTAATTTTCTTTAGTTTAACTTCGCGCACGAATTTGTTGAATTTGAGTAATATTGCAAATCAGCATCAATTACAGCTCTTGTAAGTGTAATGAAAGCGGTTATTGTTAATTTAACTGGTGGTGGTTTTTTATAATTAACTAATATTATTGAGTTCTTAACACCTTCTATTACATTCCTTTTACTTAAAAACCTCAAAAAACGCTATTTACTAACGTTCACTGATCAGCCTCTAACCGTTAAATTTCGTCTCTTTTAATTTAGACCATATTTCGAAATGAAGGCGCAATTCAATCAAATGCTTGATGTAAGTTGCAACCGACGGTCTACTTTATTACTTTGTCCTTGTTTTTGATTTGCAAAGCGACGTGATCAGATTTAATTTTTTTTAATCGCACGAAATGCTCGCTGATTATTTATGAGATTTTATATTTTTCTCTCATTTTTATCGCTCTGGTTTGTCTACTTTACTATGAAAAAATGTTTTTTGCATTTGCTCTTTAAATATTACGTGCTTTACTTTTTTTTTTGTTTCGTTCACACCTTTATAGGAGCAAATTCAAAACATAAAACAATTGGAATGTAAAGTCAGTAAAGCGAAGCTAAATTATTCAAACGCTTTACATCGTTTGGAGGATATCAGCGATGAAATTCACGAACGAAGAAAACTACTCTCAGGTTCGCATCATCATACCTCACTGGAAAAGAGAGGCGTCGGTGTAGGCGCTGAATCTCCGGTGATCGCATCCTCTCCTCGACTTAGTGCACATTTTCGCGAACTAAAATTGAATTCGACTGCGGTCGAAAGCTTACCAGTTGTCGGTTTGCCTTACTTCGCTCCTTCTTCAAACAATGGAAGCGAAGTGGATGAATGCGAAAGCATAGCAAGCCTCGATACCAACGATACACTGGACGACGCGACCATTGAGAATTTAATGCTAGAGAAGACTTTAGAATCTGAACTGCGAAAAATAGAAGATACATTCGCTTCTAAATAACTGTGATAATATCTTAGTCGATTTTTATTTGTTATTACTAATTGTATATTGTATTTAAAAAATTGTTTACTTCTTGTGAAGGTGCGGTGAGTGATGAAGTATTAAGGAAACGAACAGAGATTTACAAATAACAGTGAGGTTTTCGGTACAAATTTGGAGCTAAAAATATCGCTTTCTCATCAATTGTTAAGCTGTAGATATTTTCTTTGCTTGCTGCTGTTTTCGCCTCAGTCTTTTGCGGCATAACGTTACCAATGTCTTTGTATGAGAAGCATATCAAAAAGAGGCAAATCACCACAGCTAACAAAGCAATTATTGCTAACGATAAGTGAAATAAAAATGCACTCTGTTTGCTGGCAGATATGTGTTTTACTTCGACTGCTAGTGTAGCATTTAAAATATCTTTAGCAAGCAATAACATTGCGATTTCTTCCTTAACCGTTTCGATGTAAGCGATAGCCAATTGAGGAGAACTACGATCTAAGCTTCCTGCTAAAATGTCTTCGCCAATGATTGAAAGAACTTTTATTGTTTGAGGATCTCGAGAAAGTAGCTCCCAGTATCGTTGTTGGCCTTTTCTATTGAAGCTAAACGCAGATTCCAGTAAATTGCGACTTGAATAGTGCAAATCAAAGTATTCAGATCTGTTCAACGGAAGGCTCGATCTATCGAAGAAAACTGATTGAATTGCGCTCGAACAAGTTTTACTCATACTTGAAATAAACGGTGCCCAACGAGATCTCAGCAAATCTTTTCGCCATTCCCTCATTGAAAAGATTGTACGAAATGAATGAAAGCGGAATATAAAATGAGTCTGTTAGCTGCTTCTGAGTGAGTTCCCATTTAAGATGCATTTGTTGACATAAATCAAGATAGAAATGTATCACATCTATAGGATTGATTCCTTCGCGCCATTGTTCGCGAAAAGCTATCAATTTGGACGTAATTAGTGGTATAACAGTGTCCGTGCCGCGAATCCAACGAGAGGCTGCATTCTGTCTGACGGTATCGATCACATTATTACTCATATTCCACGTGATTGAAATAGTGTTCAAATCGCGTTTCGTTTCCTTTTGCAAATCGGAATTCGTTAACAGCCAATCGACGGTGGAAACTGAAAACGAAATGGAGAAATTAGCGAACGAAAGCGAAGCAAAGGGGGATAAAGGAATACCCATTTCATGTCCCAAAGCGAAGATTATGCGTCCGACGTCTTGATGAGTGTTGAGAAGCTTTCGAGTATTCGCCGCATTCGAATTGTGTTCTATTGAATTCGAGACCAAAACGGAAGAAAGCACAGTGTTCCAAACGAGCAGAAAGCCGAGCAGCGACGAAATAAATGCCACATTGCGTCTCACCGTTTTCTTTTCGCTCATTTCTTCCACCTTAATTTCAATGATTGTTTCGTTATTTTTTGTGTTCGCATTTTTTAATGAGACGAAATTCACTCATTTCTCGCTTTCGCATTCGAAACTGCCATTTGCTGCTCTCGTTTTCGCGCGCTTTTTAAACTCTAGTTTTCGATTGATTTCGTTTTTTAAATCAAAAAATTTTTTACGATTCGTTCGCAACACGTTTTCGTGCCTCGTCCGTACCCCGCAAATTTAAGCCGAAGCTTCGTGCGAACAGCGTTTGAACAATAACATCGCGACTTTTTCACGCTTAGTCCTTTCGCGATTATACACTTTAAATAAATTCAAATGATTCTTTCAAGTTTTCATCTCTTTATTCATTTATTCATATTCACATTTATTCATTACTAACCTCGAAAAACGAATAAAAAAAGTTTTCGCTGTTTTTGTCAAATGAGCACCGCGTTCACGTTTAACAGCTTATTTCAAACAAAAATTATTGAATCGATGAGCGGCATGTGTGAATTAATATTAATTTCTCCTTTTTTTAATTAAGCAAGTGTGTTATGGGTTGAAACAATAGCTTGTTTACTCTGGATCTAAACTATTACTGAGTATTTTGTATGCCAAACTATTTTACAAAGTTTCATAAATACAAATATTTGCAATAAATTGATAGATCGCTTATAAATTTAATAACAATATTTGGAAACAATAAGAATTTAAGCGTGACCAACTCATTTTTATGCACATTCCGACATTAGTAATGGGAAAATATCATATGAAAATTTGAAAGAATCGTTTGAATTTATTGAAATGTAATTTCGAAAGGTCTAAACATGAAAAACCATTGATTAAAACATGTCCAACATTATGATATCATTGGTTTGCTAACTCAGGCACTTACAGTTTTTTACATTAAAAAGAAGTGTCGAGACCAATTTGTGATGTTTCGCAGCTCACTGAAAACCTTATCAGCTCTCTTTAGAACTTGAAATGACTTGATTCCTGAAGCCTCATTCGCCTTTTAAGTGTTTATTCGAAGCAGACATCTAACTATAGGCCGACAATTCAAGTAATTGATTTGAAAGAATATCTTTTCTCTTCCAAATAAGAGGATATTTATGGCTATTTATAATATTTTCATATAATAAGACAGTGAAGTAAAGAGTATCGGTCAGCTATATGGTTAGAAGTTAGTCGATCGTCAGTTTTTCCGCGAAAACGACCTTGTAAAAATCTACGTAAACTCCTTTGAATGATATATACATGGAAATATCAACATACCATATATCCTCACATTACATGCCATGGCACTACATCTACATCTGGGCGACACGGATATAGCTTATATTTATTGTTTTATTGTAATAACCGAAACTAATGGATGTGTTTATATTTTTCGCTGTTTACATGTAAAGGACCTATTCGATGTATTTTGATGGTTACGGATTTCGCTTATTTTATAAGAATCTAACAACGAAATCACTTTTTTGTCTCTCTCTCTCTCTCTCTCTCTTTCTCTCTATTTCATGAATCTCTTATGTAGATAGAACTTTGCGCATCAAGCAAATAATTTGAGGGCAAACTAGCATTTAAGCTATGGAAAAGATTTTGTTTTTTTAAATTCGGGCCGAAATCTCACCGGGTTTTTTATCCAGTCTTTTTTAAATGATAAAACGATAAGCTAGACATCATTATTTTTACCTCTATTGTTATTTATGTTAAATAACTTAAAAGCAATTTTCAGTGATTTTATACAGCCTACATAGGTAAGATAGCAAAGTTTCTCGTTATAAACTTAAAATTTGTGCGCGAATAACTTGTTTCACGCGCAAGTTTAGCTTCTTTGATGAGGTTAATTCTTAATAAATGAAATTCTATCTACCTATTAAGTTTCATTGAAGCCTTGATTGACCCAAAAATTTATTTTTAAGTCAAAAATAAGTCTAAAAGCATTTCAATATGAATTTTAATAGAACTTTTTACTATATATATGAACAAAAAGCACCAGCTATTATCATATTGATGTTTGTCATACAAAGTATCAAAATTTCAAAAATTTTTAAAGATGATAAGAGGCTCAAATTTAATTGAGGATGCATACAGATCTTCGATAGGCTTAAAGTTACTTTTAAAAATCAATCATTGCTTGCACCAGTAGCCGGATCTTGATTGAAAAAGAATAAATCACTTACACTCACCGTCAAAAAAAAAAAACAAAAAAACGAGGAACCTTCAATTTTGGCAACACATGAGAAAAGCATTTGCGTTTCGGCTCGCATTGTTTAACATATGCTTATGCGAGTCAGATGACAAATTTATTTATCGCTCTTTCAAGTACAAAAATTTTGACCACTTGATTGGCCACAACTTAAGATTAAAACAGAAAATTTTAATAAAAACAGTGAAGTGAAATTCGATAACAAGCAAAAATTTTAAATGAATAATGGTGAAGCAAATATTGGTCACCGAGTTTTTGTTAGATTTCAATTTAAAAATAGACTATAGTTACAGTGCTTTTGAAATTTTAAATTCCGGGTTTTTAACCTTTAGTGAAATATGCTCAAAAGTATGAGCACTCATGTTCAATAAAATCTTTTCACTGCATTTAAAGCAAGTTTTATCGCAAAGCAATAAATTGAAAGATTTTATTGGACACGAGTGTACCAATCTTTAACAGATATATGAGCAAAGTGGTCACCTGACTCATGTTATATTTAGCCGTACACAATGCAAACCAAAACACCAATGCGTTCTCACGTGTCCGCCGAAATTGAAGGTGGCTAGTTTTTTGACGGTCAGTTATTTTTGACAAAGATTCTTATGCTCTCTTCGAAATAATAGCAGAAATGTCCCCCAACATAAGTTAATTTTTATCGCTGAACGCCATAATGTTTAATCTTAAAATAAACGTTCAAAAAATAACGTTACTCCATCAATTTTTTAAAACAAAAATAAATTTTGATATGATACTTAAAGATCATATTCATAGAAAAGAAACGATACAACTTTTAGTTGATATTGAGTATTGTTTAGCTCAAGATTAAACATTATCGCGATAAAAAAAATTGATGAAAAATTTTGGGATTTTCTATTCTTTCCGTAAAAGAAAGCAACTTAACATTCAAAGTTAAATTGTGCTCTCTAAGAATATAATCTTTAAATACAGTGTGTAATTTTATTTTAGTTTCATAAGCTTATATTGAATGTAACTTTCGAGTGAATGAATAATGAATAACCAAATAATTAAAATTTATACAATTTAAAAAGTTTAATTTCGTCCATACACTTTAACATTTTTATCTTTTAAAATCACCAATCTTTCAACCTTAAATATGATTATCCCAAAAGCTACGCTTTTCTGCGTAAATTGAAGATTTTCAAACGAAATACTTTTAGTCAAGCGGTTAATTGCTGTTCTTAAAACTGAGCAGCCTTTTCACACTAAAAGCGATCTTCTAGCTACTTCCAAAGATACAATCGAATTTCATTCATTTACCACTTTTCCAGAATCATTTAACAGTGGGTGTGAACACAAATGATGAGTTGCACAAACATTTTACACTTTTGCAGTTTCTTTTAATGATGGAAGCGATCAAACCTTTGAGTTGCAGAAAAATTTTTTCCACTTTTGTAAATTCATTTAACTATAAGGAAATATTTACTAGAGTAGTAAAAAATTTTGTCAAATACTAATAAGCCTTGAAAAATGAAAAAAA
>NCKU01000043.1:19549-78974 GCA_003675995.1 Dinothrombium tinctorium | reverse complement strand
AAAAAACGAAATGAAAATTAATAATTTCTCTATAAAAAAGCAAATCAATGCATTGTTCACTGCTTTAGGAAACATTTTTGTCTGATAGTGTTGCACTCGAGGTGAAATTAGCGAAAATTAGCAACAATCGATGCGAGCGTGAGAGTGATTAAATTATCTAAAGCCATCGAGGAGTGAAGAAAATACCTGTACGAGGTGCTCAGGAGTCGGTGATCATCATCAAGAGTTTTGGTTCGTGTTTAGACAGAAGAGTTTTGTTTACTAATTTTGTGAACACTTGTTTTGCATGTGACAGTGCACACACACACATCAGAAGGGCTGAAAAGCGTTTCGAATGAAGCGCACACATTGTCAAAATCAATTTGATTGTTAACTTGTATGCAACAAACGCTGAGTTAGATGCGAAGAACTCAATTAAAGTCGACGACAAGAGCATTTTGCGCTGTCGTAACACAATATCAACGATAGTGTTTTTCGCTTGGCTTTTAATTTTAAAACCGTTTGTGTTAAAAGAAGAAAGCTCTTGTTTCGCGCAAACATTTTTTCATCGCTAAAAAGCTTTTGCAGCGAAAAAGTCGAGCGCCGCTTAATTGCGTTTCTTTCTCGGCGTTTCTTTTTTGTTGAAAAGAAAGCGAAAGCAGCGAGTGATGGAGAAGAGGCGAGAATGTGTCCAAATAGGCGATGCATGCGGAAAGCGTGTTTATATTTCATTTTTAATATCAATAATCGCGAGTTTTGCTTTTGTTGCGTTTCGCTGCAAAGCACACGTTTCGCTCGTTTATTAAAGCGAGAATTCGCAGTTTTTATCATTTTTAAAACATAAGCACAACAAAGAGATACTTTATACGCGAGCAGTAAACAGATACTTTGCAAGCAGTTATTTATTGCGTAATGCAGTCGAACCGTGCTTCAATGGCACTCGAGTATTTCGGCTGTGCAATACTCACACTGGCGAATGGTTCCTGAATTCGCTTTGCTTTTCGCAGCTATTTTCGTCTTCAAAACGTCTCTGAAAATATTGCTTCGCTTTAAATTTTCAATGCACTAGTAATTGTTGCACACACTTGAAACAAACTGCATTCAAAAAGCTCTTAAACGCTCGTTTCGACTACGGCTTACTCGCGTTCACTTACTTTTCACAGAAATTTGTTGCTACAAAATCGAACTCGATGCTTTTATTTATCGCCGAAAATGTAATAAAAATGGATGTAATTCGTCCATTGTTCAGCATCCAATTTTATCACACCTTTTGGCCACGCACAGATCATTGTGCAATGCGGAAAGCGAGTGATTGGCAATGGAATGTGACCACGACAATTGCAGTGATGCGATACTCGCTTGTTGTGGCTTTAAATTTGTCGAATTATTCGCTCGAAAAGCTTGAAATAGAATCGATGGAGACGAGATATGATGGAAGAAAGAAGCAGCGAGAGAGCGAAAACTTTGATTGCGGAAATTTTCTAAAAACTTTGCACTTTCTTTCGGCAAAAGTTCTCACGTCAAACGAAAATAAATCGAGTTCTTTTTGCGCTTGAACATAAATTACAGTGCGAAAGCCACAAATTACAAGAGTATTCCAATTATTTCTAAAGCACTTTTAATTTTGCTGCTATTCTTATTAGGCGCGACGAATATCGTGCATTGTGTACGTATTTCGGGATCGACCAAAACAGAAAACGAAAGAGGATATTTCGGTTCACAAGCATTGGTGCATGAAATTCAAAATTGAAAGAAAGCTGAATAAAATAAAGCTGTGTAAAACTGTTTGCCGTCACAATCAACGCTGCAATGAATTTAAACGCGGTTCGAAGCGAAGAATGTGACTACATAAAACGAGCTGAGTTCGCATTAGAAATCGAAAAGTGTGAAATTTATTGCAAATATTTTCAAAGTGTACTTCATTGTTGCAGCCGTGTGCTAGTCGCTTGTCCAGTGAATAAATTGAAGCATTTGTGCGAAAAAAATAGAGAAGAATCGCGCACTTGTATTCGTTTAATAAAACAGCAACTCGGTGAGAAGCAATATAAGCGCAAAAAAAGTAAAGAGCAATGTTTTGTGCATCAAAAAGTTATTCATAAATCCAATTACTATACTGCGTACAAATCTATATTTACTATACAGTGGGTAACAGCGGCGGCACTATAAAATTTTTTTCTTCGTTTCGCTTTTTCACAAACCTTTTATAGTTCATATTTTTGCAGTTGTTTCGCGCACAAAATATTTACCACAAAAAGTGGCTCGCAAAAAGTAACTGATATGCAGATTTGGCACGTCAAAAATATTTTCGCTTTAGTTTTAGATTTTCCATTTTACTCCATTTTATTTTGGCTTTTGCTTTTTTTACTGCAAATGTTTTCTGTTTCGCTGAGCGCTCGCGTTCAAAAGTTTGTTCGTTCGAACAAAAAAGTGTTTCTTTGTTCTTCGCTTTTCAATTTTAACTGTTGATTGCTTTGAATTTCATTAAAATTCACTTCTCGACGATTTATAAGCGTGAAAAAATCTGATTCAAAAAGCATGTTTAGAGTCATTCGAACATATGAAGAGCTTGAGTGAATAAATCTCTTCTACTTGTTTGCCTAATATATAACGGAGAGCAGAAAGAGCATAAGTTGAGTGAAATGTCTTATGTACTTATGCTAGTTGGCTTTCTGGCAATTTTTCAAGCTTTAAAATTTTTACTCTAGATTTAACTCGCATGTAAGCGCTTATTCTCACTTATTATGCGCCTCTAAATTAGAGAATAATGAGAGATCGAAATGAAAACGCGCGTAATAAACACGAATTTTATGTTTTCTTTGACACTTTAAATACTTGTAATTAAGACAAGAAGCGTCTTAAAAGCTTTCGACGACAGCCAGACACTTTCGACGAACGTTAGTGTAATTTTGCGTAAGAAAAACAGCGAATCGAGCGGCGCAATGAGTAGCGTTTGATCACGTATGGCGAAAACAAAGCAATAAATAACTTTTTCAAACTGAATTTAACTCTTCGCGAGGCGAGAGATCGGAATTCGAGTCGAAATAGGTTATTGTATAGATTTGACTCACTGCATGTGCCATACACATCGCGAACTGGTGTTCACGATCGTTTCGGGTGAAAGAAGTAAGCTTTAAATAGCGAATTGCTTTCTTCTTCTACTCTCATGTAATATTTGAACGCGTGTAATGCGGGAAAAGCTGTTTGCGAAACGACGGAGAAAACTTTCTTTACGAGCAATTCGTGTTCGCGTTATATTCACGTCGCGATTATTGAACTTGTCGCGCAAACGATGGCTCGTAATTCACTCTCCACTCGCTTCTAACTCTTCATTTTATTTTGGCCAAAAAGACGAAATAAAACAAAGCACAATGTTCGGTTTCATTGTGACCATTTAAAGTGCTGATTAATCGCGGTAATTAGCGCGACGCCATTTTTTGTCCACTTTAATATCCACTCGCACACATTTCGCACATTTCTATCATTTTGAAAGTACGCTGTCTGCGAGTGAATGATCAATAGCAGACACGATATGCAATCGCATCGTTCGTGTATCCGCATTCACATTCGCATTTGCATTGAATACACTGTTTTATTTGTGCTGCAAAGAATGTAGAAAATGAAAAAAGAAAAGTTGGCCAAAAGTGTGCTCGCGTTTTATTGAATAAACTGCAGCAGCATTTTATTAATATTAATGCTATTTATTTTGCATTACGTTCGCCGTGCACAGCAATGAATATTATTTACTTTTCTTTATTGCATTTTACTTAAAAATATCGCAAATATCGCTGTAAACAGTGTTCGCGCACAAAGGAAGCGTTTCCTTTACTCTCTTTATCTGCCTTCTGCTTTCTCTATTCAATTAGAAATATTGCTTCAAATTCGCTTGCCGAATGTAAACCGGCGAAGAGCGAATGCGAATGAGGCGCGAAAGGCTGGTTTCGAGTTAAAAAGAAAAACTCGTCGATTACTTTGTAAAAGCGCAGGTAAAAAAATGATGAAGCGAGTAAAGCGAGCATTTGTTATGCAAGAGCGTAATGAAAGCGAGAAATCGCACTCATTAACGGATTAAAAGTTACACCGCTTTTTACAAACGCACAGCTCAAAAAAAGAGGAAAAAGTGCGGCGAAAATAAAGAAGTGTGAAGCAGTGTGTTTTATCATCTCTTTTACCGAGTTTACATCGATGAAAAGAAAATCGATGCTTTCGTGTTCAAACGCAGCTCGCATTCAATTCAATCGCACCAAATTATCACAGTTCACCGAAAAATTTTGAATTTTGCGAAATATGGGCGAAACGCATTTCACTCATTATTTCTCCATTTTCAATTGAAAAACAATGCACAACTTTCGCGAGCTTAATTATTCACGCGAGCGCGCTCTTTGATCGTTGACTGCTCCAGAAAGCACACTTGCGAGCTGGTCGTGCTTTTCGTTTGTCCTCTGCACATCTTCTGCAAACTGCGAAAAAGCGTTCGCATTAATCTGAAGCGTAAATGGTCTGTCGTTATGCTGATGGATGAACAATATTAAAATTGCTTATTGCAACAATTGCGGCTAATGAAGTTGAGACAGCGCTTCATTCAGCAGCGAGCAAAGCAGTGGGTAAAGAAAAAAAAACTTTTTATGCCATATTTAAATCTATAGTATCGAAGAACACTTTTGAAAAGAGTTCGAAGCTAGTTAACGATGCAAATGTTCTACTCTATACCGTGAAAGTGTGTTTGTGCATTGCGTTCAAAGCATCTTTTCTTTTCAAAAGAAAACTACATACATAGACTGCGTTTAGCTACGTTGAATGCGGAAAAACTTGTAAATGTGATGAAGCACGCATCCTAATATTCATTTTCACATCATTTGTGTGCTCGACGACGGTTTGCGAATGAAACACGAACAATCAAAAATCGACGCAACGCTGTGATTGAAATCATTCGCAGCGATTATCGCGACAAACAATTCGTTTCGTGTGACCTAATCTGTGTCGAATGAAAACAGCGATCATTTTCTTACTGCAGCCCTAAAGCTGTGATTCACTACATTCCATAGATTTTCAACTCGTTTCATAGCAAAATATTGAAGTGTGAATATTCATTTTTGTCGCAAAGGAGACGCGAAAAATGAGAATAGTGCGGATTTCAATTCGAATTTAACTTTGAGACCAGATCGCTAGAAGAATGCTAGCGAATTCAGTTTTCAAAGCAGAAAGAAAACAAACTTTTTCGTTCGACCAATTTTCTCAACAGCATTTTCTTTCAATGCTATTTCTTAAGGACTTGTCAATGTTGTTTCGCAAAGTAGAAACGTATTTCTTAAACTTAAGGCTATTATTTAGGCTTAAGTTTTGCTGTGAACAGTTTTCAAATTTATACTACTTGCGAATACTGTTCACATATCTGTTTGCTTTTTGTTTCAGCCATAAAAGCTAATTTTACCGAAATTCATTTATTTGACAACACACCAAAGTCCAATTCTTTTTCGTTTTCTCGACTCCCAAACAAACTGTCTTTAAGTCAAATCTTTATCTTTTTCTTCTTTTGTACTTTTGCTCAAAAACACAATTTTCGAAAGAAGCTTTTTGATCTTTTTTAAGATTATTTCTCAAAAGTGAAACACTTTCTCTTTTCACGTGTCCATATCCATTCGTGGCCAACTTCTCAATCTTATGCTCATAAATCTGCCCAATTATATATCGAAACAGAGAAAGCAATCAAAAACTCAGCGAGAAAAAAAATGTAGAAAAAAGCGAGAGCAACTTCAAGGCGCACAGAATTTGGAGGAAAATTGCCAGGCGGACATTAATTGATACGTTGTAAATTGAGGGTGTCACAAATTACAATCTTCTCGAACATTTTTCTGCGATAAAAGCTGTCCAAACTAAACTTGCACAAGTAATGAGATCTCGTGCGTGCAGCGTCAAAGTGAAATCTATCACAAATCAAATTTTCACATTCGCATTACTATTTTTTGAATTTTCGTCAAAATAATCGATCAGAAAGTGTCTAATCTCAACTTTTACTCAACATTTTTAATATTTTTATCGCAATAGTAAATTTTTTATGCTAGTTCAGCATGGACAGGTATGTCTTAATTGGTAGTATCCAATTTTGTTTAAAACGTGTTAATTTCAAAAGTGAAGCGTAATAAAATGCTTTAAAAAAGCCAAAACGAGCTTAATTTCTATAAAATTTTAATTAAAAATAACAAAAAATTCTTCATAGTTTTTATAACAGAAACAAAGACATGTTTTAATTGCAAAATTCCCTCTCAGCAAGAAATTTGAAGCATCGCAAAGATGTAGCGTGATTTGCAGTAGACAATAATAATAATTTTCTCGAAAAGCGCACAAAATAATTGACAATTTTTGAACATTTTCACCGACATCTTTATAGTTGAACGCAATTCATTAAGTTTTTAATTAATTTTTACTTCACTTGACTTGAATAAAGAATTGATTTTTTTTTCATTTTTAGCTTCTTTGCTTTGTTCTCAATTTTTGTCGCTTCTCTTTTAAAGAGTCATCACTCAAACAGTTTTTCACTTTTCTCTTAATCACTTTCGTATGATTTTTCTACAAACCAAGAATGATTTCGACGTTTGCATGAAAAATTGACAGTTAATTACGAATCGTGAATAATGAAGCCGTACGCGATGTTCACTGTTACGAGAACAAAATATTACAATCTCTGAAATTTTAATGCGATCAATAGAAAACTCATGAAATATTTTCAGTTTTGAATTTTATGTTTAATGAGTTTGTTTCATTTTAAGCAAAAAGCATAACAAAATGTTTTCTTCGCGCTTTACTTTTCTGGGTTAAATGAATATTTTTGCCCTCCCTCAAAGCACACTTCACTGCATTACAGATTTACAAATTTCTTTAATTGTAATTAATTTTAAACTTTTCTTTCACTTTAAAAGTTCTACAAATTAAACTTTGATTGCAAAGAGATCAAATTCTACTTATTCAATACTTTTTAATTAATTAATTACAATTGGATAGTCTTTGTAAGGGGAACAAAATTTTCATCTCATCATTTTAGTATCGAGATTCGAATATTTATGTGAAATAAAAAAAGAGCAAAAATGCTTTTTCGTCACAAATAAAGAATGCTGACAATTTTCAACACTTGATTTTTCACAAAGTTTAAACTTATTAATTTTTGTATTAGCTGAGTTATGATTAAGTTTTTGTCACATTTTGATGTATACTTTGATTAAATTTGACGAACCTAAAGCGAAGATAATAAATTTGAAATTTTATTCTCTACTTTTGAAATTGGCTCAACTAAAATGAAAAACTGTAGTGGACTCTTTCAGCAGATGTGAAACATAACGCTAATTAGTTTCTTTTAGAACTCTGCTTTTATTTGTTTTTGATGAAACGTCTGAAAATGATCAATATGTTTCGTTTTAAATCTAGAAAAGTAAAGACATGTAAAATACAATGTATTGCATTGATGTTCGAGTCTTTATATATTGTTTATAGAGTTTTTATTGTTAATATTTTCATCGTCAAAAGTGCTTTTGTGAAACGATTGTTCGGTAGGGATAGTGCTAATAATGAATATACATTTAGCTGGAAGAGCTTAAAACATTAAATTTAGCGATAATTCGATAAAAATTTTAACCAATTGATCCATTTTCATTTTGGTCACGCGATTTTTTTTTATAGTTAAATTGCCAAAAAAACTTGCCTTAAAGCAAACTCAAAAAGTTGTAAATCAAAATTTGATAATGCTCCTGAAACTTGATCATTTTTATGCAATTTTGTAATTGAACTAATTAAAAATTCTTTTATTTTTTGCTTCAAAAACTAAAAAATTCACATTTTTAGATCATTTGCCTTATTAATTTTTACTGAATCGACTTAAATATTTAACAAAGCTTTTTTGCTTTTTTTAAGAGACTACGAACGTACTTTTTTTGTGAAATAAATTATTTAATATTTTCTTGCAAGGCGTAAAAGCTTATGACATTATTTAGATGAATTACTAAAATGTTACATATTGAAAACAAATCGGTTGAAAAGATTCGCGTGAAAAATTGCGATATGTAGAGAGGCATAAAAGTTATTCGCTTTCAATTTCTGCCACTATCCATGTTTATATATATACGCTTACTACGTTTTTTCAACTTCGTTTACGATAAATGTCAGACAGATCAATGCGGTAGCAGATACCGGGGCTCATATTAGATCACAGTGTCGGCGTTGCGAATAAACACTGTGTTTAAATCTCAGAGATCTATTCGATATTACTCATAAAATGTGTCGAAAAATAAAATTAAGAACAAAGAAGCTTGAGATTCCATTTTGATTCACTCTTTAGATCAAATATTTCAGATTAAACATTCCACATTAAATATTCCAGATTAAATATTTCAGCTTGTTTGCAAAAAATTTTAATACTTTTTGGCAAACAAGATTTATAATCAACTGATTCGAATTCGCTGATATTCTATCTGTGTAAACAAGGCTTAAATATTTGCGAAGCCTTATGTTCACGTTAGAAAAAATATGACAAATGAGGAACAGTTGTGTGTTCATCTTTTCGATTTCCACTTGAAAAGTGAAAAAATGAGTTTAAATCTATTTTAAATCTTAAAATATATATTATTCTATGTCGGATTATAATAATTTAAATACGAAATCACTTGAAACGACAAACATTTTAAAAGCGAGCGATAAAAATTAAAATTAAACTCATGAAAATTTATTTTTGTTATTTTTTGAAAACTAAAATGCAGTACACGCGTGGTACACACACTTAGCATATAATTAGTGGTAATCTTGTTTGTATTTACAAAGAACGCTTATGATAAAAGTTTTGATTAATTTCAAAACACATTGCAAATTAATTTAGTGAAAAGAATTAAATTCAAAGCAGTCATTATGCACTTTTTTGGTTAAATATTTATTTTCTCAGATAAAAAATTTTTGCAGAAAGATTTTTCAAGTGAAGAATAAAAAAGTAAACAGGGCTGAGAAAACAAACGGATGAGAGAGAAGTGAAAGAAGAGAGATGAGCAAAAATCAATTATAGAAAAGAGACGAGTCAATAAGGCTGAGAGGCAAAGAAATGAACCGAAATAAAGAAAAATACGACGCGAGTGAAGTTTTTTTTCATATCATTTTGTGATTTACATTAAAATTCAATGCATTTTTTAGATAGAAAAATCAGATAAACAAACAAACGTGCAAACGCACTTATGTAATCGTATGAGCATTCGGTAAAAAGCTGGCGGGTTGGCTTATAATATTTTCAAAACACAATTAATTTGTGAAATGAGGACACAACAAATGCTATTAATAAATGCATATTATGACATGCAATGCAAAAGAAAAAATCCAAGCTGAATGCGAAAAAGTTAAATATGAAACAATGATAATTAAAAGTTAAATTTTTGTATACAACAAACATCGCAATCAAATTAAATCTTGGAACTTTTTTTGCGAATAGTTGAGTTGTTTTGAAAGCAAATAAGCGAAAACGTTTTTTCTAACGTTTTTTACCAAGTGGATGAAATTGAGTCAAAAACTGAAGCAAAAGCGCTCTTTCGCTGATATTTCAATTTATTCGTAGATTTATGGTTGGCAGCGATCGATCGGTGAAAAAGATGGGACGGTGTACAGGGTGATTGTTTTTTGAAAAGCGAAACCAATTTTTCTGAATAAAATCCTTTTGTTTAACTGAAAAGTCAGGTTGAACAGAAATATTTAATGATGAATTGTTTTAAAACTTTTTTTTTAATGCTAAAATGTCCGCATTTTGTACAGAGAGGCATCAGGAAAACAGCTTTCCTGCAAACATTTTTAAAGCTTCAGACTAAATAAGTGAACTTTAGCTTAATTGGAATTTTTTATAACCTTTAAATTTGTTAAGCATTTGCAAAATGAAAATCCGCTCATTTTACAGTTTGATCCATTTTGTTTTACACGGGATTTGAATCCAAAATTCAAAGCGCTTATTGAATGTTTCATGAATTTTTATGTTTTTAAAGTGTGTTTCATATGAATGCGCTTTTGTAAATTTCCGAAACAAATTTCGCATTTAATGTAAGAAAATTTGGGTTCGCTTTTGAAAATCAGCCTGTAAAGAACAAAAAAGATTCTAGTTGAGAATAAAAAACACTTTTGAAAGAGGTGAGTGAACAGAATCGAGTTGCTCGATTAATGAAATAGAGAGGAGTGAAAAATTGTTATAAATGATTCTGTTCGAATGCGAAAATTTAAATTTTGGAAAATGAATCAAGAATATGCTCGCGATGCTTCCGCTAGAATTCGAAAGTAGAATATTCGAAACGATACATGAATGTGAATTTTAAAATGAGCAATGAATTTGCTGACAGAATCGAAGAGATTCATTCGCTTTCAGGCAAATTGTTTGCGCTCAATCCTTGCTTTCTGAGCACAGCGAAAATGTCATCGAAAGAAAAAAATAGAAAAACACACACGACGTTTGCTCTCATTTTTTGCTCTCTTTTGTCTCAAATAATTTTTCCGTCGGAATCGATAAGTCGCGAAGATTAGTGATAAGTTACAATTACGATCAATGCTAAAATTGGCCGTCTATGTTTGCACTTTGCTCGACTTTTCGCCATTTTTGCCTTATGAAACGAAAGTAGATGTTTGTTGTTGCTCGGCGCTTCATACTGTAAAATGCGAGCGTAAACGCAGCGTAACTTTGTTTAAAAGCGTAAATTACAAATGTAAATTAGTCTTGATTTTCATTTTCCGCAAAATTAAATGGAAAACGCTTCAATGAATTATCGATGCGCTGTTACGCATCGCAATGTGCGGTGCATTCGACGCGAGTTTAGCTAAAAAACTTTTCCGAAATTAAGCAAATTTTTCAAAGAAAAGACAAATTTAAAAGCATGTTTTCGAGGATCTGTTCATTTTCACGCAGATAGCTATGTGCAGCGATGCCTATGCGTTCGCCTCTGCATTACACTCGCAAACACGCAGATTAAAACGTTGAATTTCTCTGTTAGCAATGTTAAAACAAAAGAAAAAGCGAATCTATATTTGAAATTACTGGAAATTGCTGAATCGGCGGCAAATTAAGAAACTGCGCGAAGAAGCTAGCAACAAACAAATTTGCATGCATTAGCGATTTATGCACTTCAAATTAATTTCATTAATTTCGCATCACAAAAGAAATGTAAAATTCAATGCAGCGTTTAAATTAAAAAACAAACGTTTTTGGCTTTGTTCTTGACACAAACAAATCAGTGTGATCCGCAGTAATGCGATTTTACATTTGTGCAAAATGAAACATTCGCCACCATTTTTGTTGCGAGTGCAGCAAATAAGTATAAATAAACTCATTCGCAGTGCACTGTGCACACTAAATTCTAGCTTTACAAAGCACCAAAATTATTTACCTTTGTCTAGTCGTCTTAATGAATGCACAATATACGCTTTACACTCCCTTACCGCGTCTGAAACTTTTTGCAAAAACAACACTGGAGACAGCAATGGGCGCTAATTAATTTCTACATAATAAACTAATTCGCTTATTGTCTTGATACTCTTGTAGTTCATTACTTTACAATTATGCGATTCGGCGAAAACATTTCTAACATGTTCAATTATGATTATTGTAATGCGAGCGAGCAATTAAGATTCGCTAATGAGATAAATTGATTTAAATTTTGCGACTTACTTCAAAGTCGGAGCCGAAATAGACATAATGTTTTCTTATGATGATTATTCTTCCACAAATGTGTGGCGATAAAAAATATGGACACTATAAATAGACAAACCATCGCTTTGATGTTGAGTTCTTTTCTTCTTCTTCCAATTCTAGAAGAAAAGCGTCGAATTGACGTAACTCAAGCTTGTGAAAGAGTGCAAGAAAAATGAAGAGCGAATAGAAATTAAATACCGTTTAAATAATTTAATTGCAATCCAATTTTGTGTTTTTTTTATTTGCAGATGAATAAATGATAAGAATCGCTTCTGTTTTTGCTCATCCATCAATTTGTGGCGAGTGACATGTGTAATTCTCTCGTTATATTTGAGTTTCTGTTCGAAACCATTTCTTGTTTTCCAGATATCTCTAATTACATTTTTACATTTACAATTTCCATGTTTATCTTCTTTTTACTTACATTTATTTCATCATTTTTTATGCAAATAGAAATTGAATGCAGCCAATTTGAAGCTTGAAGACGCTTTGAAAGTTTTTTGTTCTTTTCGTTCAAATGCAGTGAAGTACACTCGTGTCAAACACATTCGCAGATAGACATTAACTGTCGAAAGTAATCAATGATGTTAATAACTGAACCGCTAGTCGACCGCTAGCATCGCGTTGCAAAGTTCACGTAGCTATGATGCATACGCTTAGTTATTCAAATAAACACGTAAACAAAATGCTGCAAAATTTTGCGCTTTGCTTTGCATTATGTTGTTTTGAAAACTGTACTTTCATTGTTTTCACCGTTTTTTTTTCTGCTTTCGAATTGATCAAAAAACTTCCATTTGCTTCGTTTTACTTTCGCTTTCTTAGAGATTAATATTGAACGTGATGCGACTCGCGTTTAATCATATGGCGTGCTATTTTCACCGAAATAAAGCAGAAAAAATTGGCGAGCGTATATGCGAAAATCGCATTCGAAAATATTGAATTGTTTAAGCATTTACTTTTGAACGGCGCTGTTCAGTAACTCGAAACAATCGCGAGACGTTTCGCATCATACAAATAGAAGGTTTCGCGTTCGCTGAAAATGTAGCAACTTTTTTCTCGTCTCGATTTTCGGTCATTAATTCTAGCAAAATATACGATCAATGCGAATTCACGTTACGAATGCGTAATTAAACCGTTCCACTCTCCTTTGTTCACATAATTCAGCAGAAACACTTTCCACAACCGAATGCACACTTGGGTTTTTGTTTCGCCGCCGTTCGGCGAAAAATTGCTTTTAAATTTGAAGCGATACGCCAAAAATATATTTTCTGAGAAGAGAAAGAGAGAGTAGAAGCGTGAATCGTGAACTCAGGCAATCTTAGACTCGGATGTAGCCATGAAACGGACGAAAAGAGCAGAAAAGATGTGAAAGACAAATATGAGCGAAAGAGATAAGCGCAAAATAAAGAAAAGAATTTCTAGGGTCGAAAAAAGTGAAAGAGGCGAAGATAAAAAAGGTCGACGCTTTGTCCGAAGTCCGAGTGGCGAGATATATGTTGACAGGCTTATGGTCAGCGCTGTTCGAGCGATATTAGCAAAAATTTCGCGCTAAATTCACGTCAATTTGCTGAAAATTATTGGAGTCGCGAAATGAAAAGTTGCGTCTTAACAAAAATAATAACAATTCGCAGCGGTGTTTGTATGCCTTTCGGTAATTTCGCTTCAATATGTTGTCTAATGTATTGAAATTCGCCTGCGTTCTTTGCCGAAACGACACCGTTTTGCATATTTCGATATATTTGAAGAATTTTCAAATTTGTGAAGAATTTTTCATATTTATCAGGTCACACTGCCATTACGGTGCGAATTTGCATATATTTTGCATTCGAACGAAAGTAACGATTCTCGCCTGTAAATTTAACTTCGTTTTAGAAACTTGCTGCGCGAATCCAATTTGAATTTTTTCTTTTCAGGAAGCAGCTGAACGCAGAACTCTCCTCATCACTTACATCATAACACAAAATTTTATTGCGATATTAAAAATAAAAGTGTGTGATCGTTGAAAGCTTATTAGCTTTATAAAAGATTGATTTTCGGGCGTTTGTGATCGTTCAGCTTTCATTCAGACCGTAATATCGACGCGTTCGCTGCTTCGGCTACGATTCGCTTCGCACAGCTCACTGTATGAATGGAGTGAACGCTGTGAACAGCGCTGAAAACGTGAATATATTAAAATGACCTAAATTTGATTCAATTTAGCGTTTCTTTCATTCAGAAATCGTGAGAGGCGTAAAAACAATAGCTGCGTACGAGACTAGCTTGCCGAACGAGGATCGAAAATGTAAAATATAATTAAACTGCGACAAATTAACAAATCAATATTTGCTTTGTTTTTTAATTTCTTTCAATGATTAACCGTTCATTTTTAGAAAATGTTTGCCATTAATGATGCCGTAAATTGCATTATCCGTTCGAAGGCTCGCTTTAATTGCCTTAACTGCTGTGATACTACAATTCGCTCACTCAAGCGTTTCACTATCATCGATGCTCGTGTCACACACTTCTGACCATGTCTAACTGTACGCACAAAATTTTGATCGTCAGACAACCATTTACCAGGCTACGAGGCAGAGAAAGCGGCAGTCTATTTGCGAAGCTCTTTCTTTCATTTGATTTTTTTTTCTACTATGTGTACGAAATTCTGGGAGTCGATAACCATTGCAGAGTAAAAAAGCACAATGTCTTCTATCCATTTGCTCCGTTATCGGTACACAATTACAGTTGAAGTCATCAGCTACACAATGAAAGATGCGAGATAATGTTTATTATATTTAAGAAGTGTTTCATTTCTGTGCGAAGACTACAAGCTTTAGCTTCTCGCTATATCGCTTGCGAACAACAATAGCGATTGTGGCCGTTCACATTCTGAACACTGTGTCTTTTCGTTGCACAAAATGGTGAGAACTTGGAAGCGATGAGCTCGGCAAATATGTGTGTATATGTTTCGCTTCTATTATGTAAACTAAAATTATCGCAATGCAACGCTCGACGCGTGTAAACATCTTTTTGCATTTCGCCTCTCCTCTCGCCTCTTCGAAGAAACAGCCACGATGCGTTCACGAAACAAATTATGGACATCGCAAACGCGATATTAGAATAAGTACACAGTAAACGTCTCTGTGGTCAGTGATTAAATTGTATTCGCTGTTTAATTAACTGACGCTTTTAAAGCTTGCAGTGTAACACTAGATAAGTGAGTGTGCAAGGAGGCGCGCGTCACAGACGCATCATTTTCATAAAATAAGCGAAGTAATGAAATTGCGTTTAAAATTTTGAAAGGCGAAAAAAGCATGAAATGGAGCGTGGAAAGCTTAAACACCTTTGGGGCTAAATGCATGACGATGAGAGTGGCTGCTTTACGCTCGTCTTCATGGATTACGCGGTCATTTGTGTGTTATGCAATTCTTTTCAGCAATCGTCGCGAATACGAAGAGGAATTCATTTTTCACCATATTCCGAGACAAGATATAAATAACAAAGATGGCATCGAGCAATGCGCGCATCGTGCGTGTATCATTTTATCTTCGCCTTGCGAAAATTTTTAATTTTTGCATCGCTCGCTCCGCGCGCAAACCAACTATGAATACATTAAACTTCGTCGTTTTCTTAATCGCGCGTTACGCTTCGAAAAACTTCCATCTCACACTTTTTTCGCAAACCTCAATTCGAGTTTCGCACAAATTCCTAGAAGAAATCGGAGTCGACGTTCGCAATCTTTTATTCGTTAATTAAAACGGAAAAGAGTTAAGATCGCCTTGTCTAAATCATTGCAGTTGGCAACCTCTCTTGTCAAGGCACTTGAAAGTAGTGCACGTAAAGCTTGACGCGCTTCGATGTTTGCCAAAATTTCATATTTGCGACCTGCGAATCGAATCGCGTTATTTCGCTCGCTTGAGCTGTCATTCAGCTAATTTTTGATTAAATAACTTGTGGCAAATTTGAGTCACAGAAGCGAGTTAAAAGCAAAAGAAGCGAGTGATGCGCGGTGAAACGCTTGCGTTGAATTGCTGCACTCGTGGAAAAAACAGATCGAACTAGCGTTATCAATCAAACCGGCGATGAGTATAATTAAAGGTTTGTTAAATGCTTTTTGTATTTTCACAGACCAGATCATGTTCGCAAAAAAATTTGTGACATTGTTACTTTTACATCGGATAGAGGTGAAAAGAGTTGCCTTCAATAAAAGTACAGAGAGCGCTGACATATTTTTCGTGTCTCGCGATCTATGATCACGAAAGGGTTGTCAGCAACCTAAAATTATTACTCTTCGCTTTCATAGCGATTTTTCGCAGTTTGACAATGAAAGCGACAGTTTATAATAAAATAAAATATGCAAGAAGTTAAGAAATGAACGCTTTAAATGCGCTACGCCGCTAGTGATGAGACATTCGTTCACATCGAAGTGATAAATTATCGACGTTCATTAAAACGATTGCGTTACGGTGAGATCACTCGCATCCACACTAATTTTCAATTGCAGCGATCTTAATTGAGTTCAGTTCGGCACAAAACAAACGCGAAAAAAAAATATTTTTGAATACGAAGCTGTGCTTCATCGTAAGCGAGCGCAGATTGCACCGCTCTTTAAACGTTATTTATTAAGGCTATCGTAAATTTCGAAACTCATTACAATTTTTTATTCGCGAAACGATGCTCACTATTTTTTCGCAATGCATACAACATTTTTTCTATTCTTTTATTTTTATTCGCAAAATGACGGCGAAACGCTTTGCATTCATTTAAAAGCAGAGAGGCCGAAGCGTTCACCGAGAAACTGCCCTAAATTATCGGCCTTTTCGCGCGTTTGCATGTTTAATTCTCGATGATCATTATTAGCGCCGATATCATATTTTGCATTGTATTTTGCGTATTGAAAATGAACAATGAAACAGGATTAATTAATTTAAATGAAAATTAAAAACGAATAATTGCGTTTTGCCTCTCATCTCATAAATAGTGAATGAGAAGTTTAAGCGCAAGAAGTGTCAACGGCTCATTCATATTAATAAGATCGGTAGACTTATAGTGTTCGCAAAAATAGGTCGCCGTTTGCAACAAAGCGAAAAGGTAAAAAGTGAAAATTAGCATGAAGTGGAGAATGATAATTTGCTCGTGCAAGTGCGCCTTGCGACCGATAGCCATGGTTTGAGAGTGAACGATGAGCGAAACGTGAATGAGCGAAATGTTCAAATCTGACAACGTTGCGAGCATTACTTGTGGTCATGTTTCTGCTTTTTTCACAACGCAAACAACTGCGAACAGTGAATAAAAGCATTATTCGAGAACAAAAACTCGCCATCTTTTCGATCGCAAATTTAATTTGCACATGGTTTTACGCACGCATCGGAATCCAAACACCGAAGTAGTGTTCGCTACCTGCATGCTGCAGAATAGCTGCTGCTCGTAATTCTATAGAAAATTTATTTATAATGATGTAAGTGAATGATAAACCGTATCGTGTTCTATTCACAACGTTTTATATTGCGAAACCATAAATAGAGAAAGAAACATTAGGCAAATGTTTTTACTTCTTTTAAAATTCATCGTTAATATTTTTACGTTTTGGAAAGCTCGAACTATCAGAGCGTATCACTTCAATCTATAAATTACATATTATGTTCTGATTAGCGCAGCTCGTATCGCACACCGCTTGAAACGTGAATGGCAGCGCTGCGAAAGTGAATTACAAATGCGTTTGTTTAGTCGCGATTCGGAAAAAGTGATTTTAAAGTGCGCTTTGAACGAGTGCACTTATTGCAAACGCCAAGTTTCACTTTCTTGTAAAAAATCTCACTCAGCGCATTACGAGGTTGGAGTGCGGGCAAACAAAAGCGAAAGTGTAACGCTCGCCGTTGTGATGCATTTAATTTGCACAATGCCTGTACATTTCAAAATAGAAGTGGCTGTAATTAAGGCGAGTGATTACCGTTCGTGATGTCAAATAATGACATCGAAATTCATCGCGATGCTCCTCGAAATTCGCTCTTTCAGAGCCGCACACAACACACATACTCGCGCGACAAAGCTTATACTAACCTTTTCGATTTGATTTGTTTGCAGCGAAAGCTTTTTTCACATTTTTTTATTTTCTGCTTTCGCCATTTTTTGCAGCAAGAGTAAAAAACAGGGCAATATATTACGGAATATGCAACATATTGCGAGCGAGAGTATTTAAAGCTTAATGCGAATATCGGAATCACGCTGAAGCTTTGCGAAACAAAAAGATTGTTTCTTTTTCACTTAAATTTGCTTAAAACCTTTTTGAACGCAAAAAGATTACGAGTCTATCGTCACACGGCTCCGAACGAAGCGCTTTATTAAATAACAACAATTATGTTTGCATTAAAGCTCAGCTTTTCACCGCTTCGGGCGCTCACTCCAATGAATTACAGTTTCGCGTCGCAGCGCGAACACTTTTTTTCGTCGAAATAAATTGTATTTATACAAAAATGTTTTAAATTTTCCGAACTGCGTTCATATTGATTATCGCTTTCGTTTCGCTTCGCTTTTGCTTTTATGTAACTGTAATATATATTACAGATAAGTGAAGATATCGATGGAAGTACGATTGCTAGCGATTGAGAGAAGAGTGGCAATTTGGACAAATTATATACGTAAGCTTCTAATGCAGTAGACGAGAAGTGTTTCGTACACAGAGATCGAAAGTAAAGAGATGTTTGAATGGAAAAAGTCATTCGCTTAAAATGTTCGCTGCCTCGCGCAAAAGGTCAGTTGTTGTGCGGAAAGGACGGTTGAAAATTGGGAGTTAAAAACAGCGAAAACAGCGAGAGAATATCTCAAGCGTTTAGCGCTTCTTAATTGTTTGTCAAAGTTTCTCGCTTTTTCCTCAAAACTCAAGCTCTGACTGCTTCGCGCTTTGCTGCTTTCCTCTCTGTGCGAAAAAATAGAAATTGCGAAAGATCGATTCCGTATTAAAACAGACGAAGTAGACGAACACTTTTCAACTCGCCGCAAGATCAACGCTCCATTCTTCTCGAGTTTATTTCGAGTATCATTCGAGGCGAAAACAAAGCAAATTTTTGCTGAAATATTCAAACGAAATGTAAAGTTATCATTAGAAGAAGTGCAAGAAATAAAGCAAAAACTTTTGCGCTTATATCTCTTCTTAAATTGTTCGCTGGGAATAGATTATTAATGTATTTAATGTTTTTCAAATGTGACAAATGAATATTTGATGTTTCATTTCTTATGCATTACACAATATAAAGCCACAACCAAATTTGCTCGAGTTTCTTGTTCTGAACGCATTTTCGTATTTGGACGCAGCAAAAATCCTCAACGATAGCAAAGTTATAAATATTTTACGCGGAGCTTAATGTCATATAATTCGCAAAAACTAATGACAGCAAAAATTTTTGCTTCTAACAGTAATCTGAAAAAAAAACACAAAAAAATGAAGCCGATCTGAACGCTTATTGAACTGCAGGTGACAACATAGCAGAATCATCCAATGCTCTTTGCTTATTCGATTGCTTTAATTGAGATTGAAATCTCAAAAATAAATGCAAAAATTGAATTTAAAGTACTTCATAAGAAACAAAATTCTTCGAATGTGAAATTGATTATACGCAAACTGCATGTTTCCGTACCTAATATCATTACGTGGAAGAGAAAACAGGCGAGCGAGCGAAATTTTTTATCGACTGAAAATGTTATTTGCATATTATTATTATTGCTGTGTGTAACGGTTAATTTTAATAAAAATTAATTAAAGAACTAACGAAGAATTGTCGTCTCGCAAAGTAATGAACTTCTTTCGCAGACACACAACCCGAAGATGGTGTCAATAATGGTGATAGTTTATTCTCCATCACTTCACCATTTCGGGTGCAGCATGTGATAAGTGCAGAGGAACACTCATTTTCATATTCGGTTCGCGTACAAAAAACTTGGTTTCTCTCTTTTTTGCTTCAACAGTTTGTGTGCATCTTCGCATTTACTAAACTTTATTTGTTCGTTTTGTGCGAATAAGAAAGTGCGCCAAGCGACAATTTGGTCAGCGATAGCTGAATGAGCAGCAAGCGGCGTGCTGGCGTTGCACGGGTCAAGCAAACTCGAATGCATTATGTGAGCGCGAGTCGGCGAGGCGAGAAAAGAGAGAAGCTGGACAGAGGTGGCAATTACAGTTGGAATTAGTTAAGCTCTTTTCTCATTGATTTCAGATGGATTGTGCGAAGCCAGTGTTTATGTCGAATGCAATAGTCGGATAGCGATGAGTGTACACATATAGACAGCGAAGTGAAGAGCGCGTAAATCGATGCAATGGAGCTTCGACTGGAAGGAGATCACAGAACCTGAGGCTGTTGAAGAAACAAGACATAACCCTATGGAAGAGGAAAGCGCAAGTGCACTTTCATATCGACTGGGACCCTGATTCGTATATTTCGCTATGTTTCCTCTGCTGTTGTATTTCTCAAATAGCAGCTCTTCATTTATACAGCAGAGTGATTGTCCAACTTTTCATTCTTTCTCTCTTATTGCCACTTCTATCCGCTGCTTTCTATCGTAGCTATGTTCACTCGCTTCGGACCGACCACTGCAATCGACAATGTGTGTGCTCCACTTTCCAGAACAAAGTCCGCAGTGAATGTGTGAACATCGTTCTCCAGTTCGTTGTCGGTGAAAAGTTTTTCGCTGAATGATGTGCTCTCTTTTTCGCTCGTGTTAATTACTTCTCGTGTTCTTCTGTGCAAAACGCTGCAGATGATTGTCTCGTAATGAATTTACATCAGTTTAGCATCAATTATTTACACTTTACGCAACATTTGTTTGCGGACTATTATCATAATAACTTTAAGCGAAAAGGTGCGAATAACTATCGGCTTAAGCCTCAAATTTGCTGCTTATTTCATCCTCTGCTCATATATATCACGACAGCATTCATCTTAACATCTTTCATACATTGTAAGTACATAATGTGGGCTTTTATTGTAGTCAAATAATAAGTAGCATAATCCAAGAACGATGCTCTCGCAGTTCATCGGAATTTGTGCTCCTATAAGGAGTGTAAACAGAAGAAGATCCACTTTTTATATTTTGCGCTGCTTTTTCGGCAACGAGACATAACTCCAGCTCGCATTGAATGTATTCGGCTGAAATTGCGATTGAAATGAAAGGAAGGATAAAGATAGTGTTGGAGCTGTGAGAAAAGCGCGTCTTTTGTGTTTCGAAAGTGGTGAACAGCGAAAAAACTTTGCTCCAAATATGTCCCTCGACATGAATAACATCGTTTATTGTCCAACTTTAGACTTTTCTGCATTCACTTAACGCGTAACTAAACATCTTTTGCATCACTCGATTCGTTTTAAACGCAGTGAATTAAAGAGAAACATTTCAAGTTTGAAATTTAGCCAAAATATGCTTTTGTCTTTCGCCCGCTGTGTGTTTCGCTCATATTTTTAGCACTTTACATTTTTGGCACCCTCAGCATCATTTATGAATTATGAGAGTTGCGTCACCGAAAATAACCTCGTAACTCAATATTGCTTCGGTGTTGTTAATCAAGCAAATGCGCTCGAATGTGACCACTGTTCTAGCGCCGTGTACACTGCACAAAATACACATCCCTTCTCGGTTTTACGGTAGACGAGTTTCGCCACGGACATTTGAGATAATTAAATGGACGGACTTTAATTTAAAATTTGTTAGATAAAAAGCTTTAGCATGAACGGGCGCAATTTGAATTAGGAAAAAAAACAAAAAACAAAAAAAAACGAGAAAGTAGAGAAAGGAATTGAAAACGTGTGATCGATCGGCGAAATAGAGAGCACAAAAGTAAGAAGTGTATGAATTTGAAAGTTGGCGAAATTTAGTCAATATATTCTAAACCTGTGTTTGAAATCTAATATTGATTTTGTTCGTTAAACTTTTCGACGGGACTCTTTTCGTCGCTATCGATTTCTGCTTCGCTTTTTCTCTAACATTTTAGGCACTTTCAGCGTTTTCATACATTTCTTAATGTTTTCAGTGAAAATAGAGACAACGCTTTAGCAGTTTAGCTTAAACGATATACTTCAAGTGCAGCGAAAGTTACGTGTGTGTATGTGTTTGTGCTTAGTTTGCCATTTGCTTTAAAACTGACGTTTCAAACGTCGATCATTTATTCGGCAAAAAAATCCATTGTGGTTTTTCCATTTGAAGATTTGTTTGCTTTTTCATTTTTCACCGAAATCACTGCGAGTGAAGATTCGGCACTCGTCGCTTCACCTTCTGCAGCGAGTGAAAGCGGCTGTAAGCCGGTCTATTTGCGTTCAAAGCACAATTTACTTATTGAAAGAGTCACAATTTTTCGCAGTGTTTTCATTTTTCATTTCGCAGCATCTCTATCTCTGCCTTTTTCTATCGTTTTTAATCTCGAGTTTTAGCGAGCAGTGGGAGCGAGAAGAGAAAGCGCAATAAATTTCAAAATGTTTTCGAAATTCGCCTCGTTTTGTTTTTTGCGTTCTCGAAATTTTTGAAGTCAAACGATTGCGAAGTGCAAAGCAGTGAGAACGGTCGCTGACTTTTTTCTGCAGCTAAAAATACAATTTCATAATTTTCTTTCAGGTTCTGATTTGTCGGAATTCCGTCACTCTTTTACTCAATTGAGCTCGGCATCATTCGAACCCCAAAACGACGACGACGGTGGTTCCGCTAGCGAGGGGAGCGACGCGGGCAGAAGACGATTAGCAGCGAGTCTCGATGGCGACAACAACGGGCAGCAGCCGAACTCTGAAGCAACATCTTATCATTTGTTTCACGACAAACATCGAATAGAACCTTATTTCGATAATACAACGGCACGTAACATAACAACATCATCGGGAAAGACTGTTTATCTTCCTTGTCGTGTTCATCATTTAAGTGATCGAACGGTAAGAGGAAGAAAGTGAGGAAAGCTGAAGAAGTGTGATTGGGTAGAAAATAGCGTTCGTTCGCCGTTTGAAAAATTTAGCGATCAAAAGTGGAGCGTATAAATCTTGCCTCAAAAATGATCTCCACTCGAAATAAGGTCGGCTAAGCGTGCGGTGAAAGCAGCTCTCACTTTCGCTCGCTAATCAATACATTTCGACGCAATTATTAAATGAATATCAATCGTGGATTTTATTCCGTTCCTTTTCGCCTTCTCGAAATCACATTTTTTCTAATATTTGTTAGCGTCGCAATGCAGCACTTGAAGCACATCCAAGTTCCTGGTCTTCTCTCGCTCACAACGATCGGAACATGTGCAGTGCCTTTAGTCTCCCGTTCATGTTTCGGCAATCGATCGACAAAACAATTCCGTAGCCGGTCAGAAGTGAATCCGGTTATTTTGCTTCAATTAAGATCACAATACACTTCTCCGAAGCCATTCGATCATTTGCTCGCGATCATCGCATTTGTACGGAGCGAGCGAACGATGTTTGCAAAACTCTTCGAGTTTGTTGCCGTTCTGCTCCCGAAACGATCACAATTAGGCTTGTAATCAAATTTACTTTCCCAAAACAGCGCGTTACGCTCCCAACCCTTCTTGTTTCGCGTTTCGAAATTGTTTCGAAGAGGAGCGAACGCGGAGAAGAGCAAAAGACGATGATGTCGAGTGCTTTGCGGATTGCAGCTTTGATTTAAACACGCTTTCGCAAAAAGGAAAGTGGTTGAAAATGTTGAATAAAACGATTGATTGATTGATTGAAAGCGGTAGCTATGGCATTATGCAGGAGTGTGATGCATCTAAATAACGCGATGCATTCATGACATACGCTATTTGTTGTCTTCATTAAAACTTTATCGAAGGCAAAGTACGTAAGACCCTTGCTAAAGTTAGCGAGAGAAGCTTTTTTATGCGTTTCATGAAAGTAACCTAACATCTTTCAATGCAATCACTTTTTTCATTCTTTAACTCTCGATGCTGCTGCAAACTAAAGCTCATCAATAAAATACATATGCATATTGTGACGATTCCTGCGAGCAGCGAACGCACAGAGTGCAATTGGTTTGCAGCGAAATCATTTCGCGTCAAATAAAAACTACGAAAAAGATAACAAGAGTAAGAGTCGAAAAGTTTTCGTGCTATTTGCGAGAGTGAAATTACTTAAAGCGACATAAGAGAAAGCAAATTTCAACAACACAAACAAAAAGTTTCGTTATATAAATCAGCGATTGTGCGAGTGTCCCTTCGCGTATTTCGAATACCAAGTGTTACACATTCTGCTGCACCCGATGCAAAGCTATGCAGATACTCGACTGCGTTTGGCCTGTTTTCGAAATTGGCTTTTGCGTTGAGCGAAAAATTTGTTGAGCTTCGCTAATAGCTCGTTATTTTCAAATTTCGGCAAGAAAGTGTTTATATTCGTCGAGTGAAACATAGCGCGCAAACAGTCGAAGCGAAACTTTACTGCCTAGCATTGAAAAACTAACTTGGAGCAGAGTTTATGAGCAGAGAGAAGAGTAGAAAAGATGAAATATATTTCCTTTTTTTTCTTTTCAACACACAAAGAGAGAAAAGAGTGACAAATGCGAAAAAGTAACCAAAAGAGATGTTAACGATGCAAACAACGAAAGAAAGAAAGATGTGGCTGTAATTTCATACTCACAATATTGGATATAGTGATTACCATCGGACGGCGAACGCTACTTCGCCTCGTTTATCGCTCATTACTATTTGTTGACAAATTTCATTAATAAGCGTTCGTTATAATTGCAGTGTCGTCATTTATTCTCGATTACTTTTTAATTGCGAGCAGATGCCATGTTTTCTTCCATTTTCTCTCTATCCAAATGCGGAAAACATTTGTTCACTTTGTCTTCGCTAATAGCCTTTGAATGTTAATAAAGTGAGTTTCTCGCTTTCCTCAATGTCTTTATTCGCAGCGTTCATGTTTTACTTGTTCGCCGAACATAATGATATCTAAAAGTGCGAAAAAAGAAGCACAGACGTATGAGCTTTAAGCCAAACATTGCTTAAATTTATTAATACTCCGCTAGCAATTGGCGAGCAAAACGCAAATGCAATCTCGCTAGAGGATTCACTTCGCAACAGCATATGTTACCTTTGCGGTCGAATGGCGACCATTGCCTAATATTCTGCTCAAATAGAAACATCAATGCTAAATTTAATAAATATCTCTGTGATAGCGGCCTTTTATACACTCACTGTACAACAGTATGCTTCGCGAGCAGAGGCAAAGCAAACGACATCAATCACATTTTCTTTTTTGCTCAGCTTTCAATGGGAAAATTGAAAAACTCGAATTGTTTTGCTGTGTAGTGTGAGTAGAGTGCAAAAACAGTGTCCGCTTTTCATTTGAATGCAAACTAAAATAATTGAATGCTTTGTTTTTCAATTTCGAGTAATAAAAAGAGAAACGATTTTCGATGCAACTCTTTCGCTCGCGCTTCCTCTCCCCACACTCTCAAATTCTTGTTTCCCTAATGCAATAGTCTGTTTCTCAACGCGCTTTCGTCACACGGCATGTTTCATTTCAAACCGTTGATGAATTGATCACAATTAAGAACGCTGCCATCAAAAAGTAAAAGTAGAACATTTATTTATTTTCTAAGTCGCTACTCGCAGCCGAAACAGGCTTCTTATTCGTTACTCTTACGCTATTTCAACGTTGGTGAAAAAAGCGGAATATAGTGCAAAACAGTAATCAATCAATAAAGAAGTTACATTTAAGCGAATGATGCTGAAGTTTGCTTAACCAAACCCTTTCTGCGTTTTTTCGCAGGTTTCGTGGATAAGACGCAAGAATTTGCACGTACTCACGGTCGGCAAGTTTACGTACACCTCTGATCAACGTTTTCAAGCAGTGCACTTGGACAATTCTGACGATTGGTTGCTGCAAGTCGGCTATCCCCAGTACGAAGACGGAGGCGAATACGAGTGTCAAATATCGACGACACCGAAGAAGAGTCTGTTTGTAACATTAAATGTAGTTGGTAAGCACGCAAACGTTTTTCTTTGTCTCTAAATCGGTATCAATTTGAACGCTAGTGACAGGTGAGCTTTAAACTGTTGACAATTTGTATCTCGTCATTGTGACTTGGATACAAATGCCTTGCTTTTGCTCTCAAACAGTAATCCCTTATATAAGGTTCAGAACACGCTTTTCGTTCTTGGTTTAACGCGAGTAAACTTTAAATGGCGTGCGAATCTAACATAGAGTAGAAAGAATCGCATTTGCGCTACACTTTAAAAAACTTTTTATCATTTCGTTCGCAGTAACGAAGGCCAAGATTATCGGCGGTCCGTCGTTATACATCAACAGTGGAAGCACACTAAACTTAACCTGTGTAGTAAACGACACGCCTGGTCCTCCTGATTTCATTTTTTGGTATCACAACGGAGAAGTGAGTTACTTCTTCTTATCGAGTGTCGCTGCGATTAGTGGACGCTATCGCTGCATTAAGCGCTCATTTTTCACTCGAATTCTGCGAACGCTGCTAAAATCAAGATGAATATTTGTGAAATTTGAATTTTGATGTCTTTTCTTTCATATTCAGGTAATAAACTACATTCCGCGAGGGATTAAAGTACAAACGGAAAAATCAGCTCAAACCACATCTAAACTAATAATCAGCAAAGCTCATCCGAATGATTCCGGTAACTACAGTTGCGTGCCATCGAATGCGGAACCGGCACACATCGCAGTGCATGTGCTCAACAACGGTGGTAATCCGGCAGCGATGCAACACGGCAAACGCAGTGCAGCCGAACTAATAACAAATGACAGTGCGGCATCTCCCCGTGTGCGACCGCTCTTACCTCTCAACTGTCGACGACATCAGCTTCTGAGCACTTGTCTTCCTTTTGTGTTTTTGTTTTACACATTTCATAATTTGCGGTGATACGTTTCGCTCTGTGTTTGACATTCGCATACTATACTACGTTAAAGCTTTCGAGAAGAATTTGATCAGAAATCGCAGCAGTCGACGCTGCAAAAAAAAAATCTCCGTACCCAGACTCATCTGTTCTTCCGTCTCTGTCTAACTTCGAGTCGATCTTCGCGATAAATGCCAAAAGTTTCGAACTAATGTACAGCTCTCGATTCGACCATTGTACAGCAGAACAGATAAACATTTCGAATGTTCGAATGTATACAGAAGCAGAAAATTTAAGAGAAGAGCAAAGTAAATACAACTGCATAATGGATGCTACTGCATATTGTGCGCTTCTGTTCTGAAAAAGCTTGATTCGCTTTCGAGTGCAAGTGTAAAGATGTAAACGCACAGAAATGCTGACGGCAAACGTCAAAAACGGCCGCATCTCGGCTTTCGCTGTCGAAATGGTGGACGAATCTTTTGCAAACTCTCGTCTCTCGAAAAAGTTTCTCATCACTTGCATTCTTACTTTTGTTTGCTCTCATTTCTTTTCGCCAATTTTATGCAATTTTGCTATGCCTGTAATAAGACTGAGCAACGATAAAATTGATTGATTGTGATAGTTGTGATGGCTGTGATGGCTTCATTGTTTGGCATGATGCTACGTTATGATCCCACTGATCTGATGGTCAACTGCTCGTTTTCTCGCCACTCGCTTCTGTTCTTTTCTCTATTTCTTTCTTTTTCTCTCAACTAATACCGGGATCAAAAGTAATCGAAAAGTTAGATGATATTCGCGAGCGTCGCTTCAGATGTGTCTTTCGTTCAAAAAGCCAAGTTTCATTTTTGACAAGCCGAGTGCGAGGAATTAGTCAACGAGAGCGCCAAAACAAAGAATAGTTTTCACGGAGCGGATTTGTCCGCTTCAATAATAGCTTTTCGGTGAAAACAACTTTTTGGTCACTTTTTGAACGAAATAATTATCCAATTACTGACGAATGAAGCTTTTGAATAATTGAAAGCAAGTCCTCTTTATTTTGCGAGAGCATCCTTTGAAAGGATAACTCGCTGAGAGCACACAATGGCTTCAACTCTCAATTGAATCAATTAATTACATTGTTCAATGTATTGCCCGAACGTACACAAACTTTACCGAACGATGCCAAAAACGATGGATTGTATGCATTTTATGCATCGTCGAAAAGCAAGCACAGCAAAGCATTAATGCAGCAAAAGTTCGCGAAAGAACCCATATTTATGGGCTGTGATAAACAGTCTCTAAATTACTATTTATGCTTGTATCCATCTTTGAATGACCATTTCACGGACCATAAATAACCAAATCCTTTGACTTGTGCGCGAATCGCGAAAAGGGACACTCGAACGCGATGGACATATATTTGAAGAATTGCTCATTCATCAAAGCGTCAAGTGTTCGTTTGTTATGCGATGCATTCCAAAACGCTTTCAACAACAATCGTTGCGAAGAACTGAATTTGTGGCGCGGTCGATGAAGAGCTAGACGAGTTCGGCAGGCGTCCATCTGCATGAAAGCAATACAGAATTTGCCAAAACGAACCATAATTTTGCGAAAGATGACATAATTAATAAAAAACTTCAAGATATAGTGATTATACATATATATAGTGTTGAAAGTTCCTTCTGATTGTCATCAGTTTATTGTAAGCGAATCGCAAGCTTCGCTAACTTCTTTATTATAAGTTTTCGGTTAATGAAATATTAGCTTTCTATACTCGATGTAATCATTTTGTAAATAAAACAATGTCAAATCTAAAGCAATTAAACTATTTCAATTTAACAAATTTAGTTGCGTCTCAGTGTTCGAAACACTTAAGAGGCGAATTGCACATTACAATCGTTTTCATAAGTAGATTGGGGTCAGAAAAAATTTGAAATCATTTAATTTTTGGAAATTTTTGCTCTCTTCTTTCATTTTATGCAAAAATTTTTAAGAAAAAAAAATGGTTAATATTCCAGCACAATGATGATGTTTCCGTTCGTAATTATGTCGACCCATTCAAGTGTTAAGCTGTTCCGAACACTGTCTGTCTGCGACAATTCGCAATACAATACATCTATACGCGTTCTTATCTTGGTCAAAAATAAGAGAGAATGCTTACAACCTTTACCCACACAGAAGTCGCTCAATTGATAAAAAGTTAAGGCAAAGATTAATTATTCATTTCTTTATAGAAAAATAACGACGAAAGCTGAGCGATTTTCACTCCATTCCAAACTTCGATAAATCCCAAATCACTTTCTTCAATGTTTAATCATTCTCTTACTCAATAAATAAACACGCGATATTCGGAAGAATCCATATTTAATGCAAAGATATTAGCGCGAAGACTGAGGAATGGAAATCGAACCCAGAACGCTATTGTGATTTAGCTACAATAGGGCAGAGGTTGTCTAACTGAGTGAGCGTAAAGTGTTTGTATGCGCTATCGTCGCAATCAACTAACAAATTGTAAATTATGTCAACTTATTGCTTTAAATTAAACATTTTACATTGAGCGGCAACGTTTCTTTCCTCAAATGAGTATTTCAATTTTATCACACCTAATTCTACGAAGAAGGAAAGATGGAAGAGCAGGAGACTATATTATATTCGAGGATCAAAGCAACGGCGAGAAATAGGAAATACAATAGAAACATCACTACTGCCATTCCTACGTTCAACTGCCATTTGAAAATGGCAATCACCGCGATAACAAACAACAGCATCATAAATAGGATGAATATGGAACAAGCCATTCCTGAAGAATTCACTTCGACAGGCTCCGAAATTATCGTGTAAAGTAGCCAAGGAAAAGGCAACCTATGTGAGAATAGTTGTTTTAGCTTTTGAAAATTTCTTTCAAATTGCAACTTCTTAACGAAGGGAATGGGCGAGAAAAACGATTGCCCACTTGCAAAATGCAGTTCGTTTGAAATGCGAGTTGCATATAGTGCCGCTATTTACGTTGATTTGTGCGCTGCAACTCCGAGTCCCCGAAGAAGTTGCAAATTGCAGTTGAAAATAGTTTCGAACGCGTTTGACGCAGTAATTGATGTTGAGGTATTGCCACAACATAATCTCAAACATCAAACTTATGTGCGTTCATTCGTGCGCCGCTCACCCCACGGTGACATCAAAGATATTGCTCCCGACGGAGCTCGAGACTGCCATGTCGCCGAGTCCTTTACGTGCCACGAGTACCGATGTTATGAGGTCAGGAATGGAAGTTCCCGCGGCGAGAAAAGTAAGACCCATTACTTCGGACGGTATGCCGAATGTTTCTCCCACCAGATTTGCCCACCAAACCATGAGGTACGAGAAGATTGCTATCCAAAGAATTGAGCCCAGAAACGACATATAATAGAAGCGTCTCTTCTCCTGAGAACATACACTCATTTCAGTGTCACATTAAACACAAAATGTGTTGCATGGTTTGTTATTGATGACCACACTGTACGCAAAAGCAAACAAACATATATTACCGGTCTTCTGACGTCGGGAAGCGTAAGCCAAAGAGGAATTATGATCGGAGCTAATAGGACGTATGTGACCTGTTTGATGGGTGCGCTCGGCCAAGAAACGTCGAGCGGTGCCTCTTTCTCTTCGCACTCTTCTGTCTGCGACGAAGAAATATTTATGCATAAAAACGAGCTCATTTCACCCGATTACAGGTGAGCTTTTCTCGATCGATGCATGCAGCAATCATTAAATAAAACGCTACATTCCTATTGTGTCTCTTGTCCAAAGCCAACTTTTATGCTTCGAAAGCACACTTCACTGCAGAAAAGGTGGAATTGCAGTACGTGAATATATGTGCGGCAGCGTTTCGCAATGAACAATGCTTTCAATAAAACTTTTTTGGCGCACACAATGAACAGCAGGAAATCGCTCAAAAATAAATACCTCATCGATTTCGTCCACACTGGTAGCTGAAACTGGGTTGTTATTTGCCTCTTGCAGCAGAGAGGAAGCATTAAGTGGTTGCGGCGTGTTCGGTCGAGGCACGTTTCCATTAGTCGCCAAAGCTGATGGATCACTCGACCAACTTTCTAAGTTGCGATGAGACTCTTCAAGACAATGTGCGCAAGTAGTTGCCCCTGGGGGATGGACGTGATGCATACGGTTTTTAATACCATTTGCAGCTGCCGAATGTGGCCGACTGCCGTGGTGCACCATTTCTTCGTGCAATGGATCAATTGAGTGTATCATCAGTTGTAAAACTCCTTGTCGAAATTTCGATGATCCTCCATGTAGTATTGGAATGGATTGACGTCGATGCTGTGTTAAAAATAACAAGAAACGTCGATCACTTCAATTCGTGCGTAAAGTTAATTAGTGTTCCTTTCACAAAGGGCAATTTTTGAATCGATTGATTGTTTTTAAAAAAGAGTGGAAAGCAAAAGCAAAAACCTTAAATTTGGACGGCGATTCTGGGAAATTGTCCGCTGCCTCTTCTGTTGCTCCTTCACCGACTTTAGCTCTATTCAAGAATTTCTTTATGTACAATTCGATTGTAGCGTTGTACTTCATAAATATAACATAAGCAGCGTACCAAAGTAACAATATCGTGGCTTCCCACCTATGATAAAAGAGAAAGAGAGATGCCATCAAATTAAATTAAACCTCTGCGATGAAGATTTTCGGCAGATTCCATTGATTCTTCTTTTATTTGCTTTATTCACTTATATTGTTGAACTAATGTAGCTCTACTATTGACCGCAGGTCATTACAGGTTATTCGGGCGCTGGAAGCTGAAGAGAGCAGAGAGTGACTCTCTCTCTTGAGACATGTGAAGATAGCGAAATTAAGTTTTAAGAAGCGATTGTTGAACAAATTGTTACACGGCTTTTCAGAAAAATTAAAGAGCGCCGCATTTGGAAGCGAGTGTGTTGAGCGTCCACAATAAGCGATTCAACAGTGTGGAAGAGATCGGCTAGAAATTGGAGATGCATCCAAGATACTGTGAGACACTTTTTTAGATTGAAAACTGTGACTCGTCGGTTTTCAATCAAGAAATTAGCGAATGAAGAAAATTTGTTTTTGCTCGAAAGTGGTGAAAACGGACTGTTATAGCTAATCGATCTTTTCTTACTTTTCGCCATCATTTATATTTCGATTCTTTTCTTTAAAGAACAAAGAATGTAAAGAAAAATAAGCGTTACACGCGTACGAATCAATAAGCAATTTCTGCTTTTTCATCGAAAAAATCGCTATCATTTCTTTGCGACTATTGTTCACTTCATTGAAGAAATTTAAAGAACTTCACGCGACTGCGACTCAATTAAATGTGAGTTTCTATAGCTGGCGATGTGCAGAGAAGCGATCGAAAAAGAGTTTTCACTTACCAATGAATTATACTGTCGTTGAAACAAAACATCAAAGAGATTAGAATAAGCGAGTAGAAAGTGACGTCTCTGAAAAGCGGCCACCAGGTTAACTTCAGAACTGACTTGGAAAATATCGCACACATTGATATAACAAACAATATATTAAAAACAGCGGATCCCACGATTGTTCCTACGCCGACATCATCTTTGCTAATGAATACACCGATTATTGAAGTGAATAGCTCGGGTGCAGATCCACCAGCAGCCATAAAAGTAGCCCCAGCGACGTCCTCACTGATCCCGAGCCGCTCGGTGATCACTTCGAGTGAGGGCACAAAAAATTCATCACAAACAATAGCTAAAGCGACAAACATGTAAACCATGCCTGCGATATGCAAAATAACAGCACCATGTCGTTTCTGCTCTAAGCTGAACAAGTCGGGTGGAAAGTTCGATCCTCCCGACTCGGTTTTGTTTACTTCTTTTTTACTTAATAATCGTCGAATGTTGAAAGAGACATCGTTATCGGCAAAAGTTGAAGAGTTCGTAGAGTTTCGAAATAAACATGTAGCGACAACAACTGACATTATAGTCAACAATACGTACAACGTTCGTCTTAAACGGGAACGGCGACCAAAAGCAAAGCGACGATTCTTATCGCGTATTAATGCCATTCCGTAGAAGACTAATTCGAAGTTAACTCGAACAAGGCGAGCACGAAACTGTTACGAGTTGCGATCGAAATCGCGAGAAATCGCGTGCTAATGATGACTTTTTAACAAACGCAAAAATTGACATTACTTTCAAAAAGATAATTACAAAGAAATAACAATTTTTAAAAAATTGTAGTTTTTTTTCATCTGAGCAATGAAGTAATAAGTGAGAATAGGTTCAAAAACAAAATACCATAACAGTAATGATTTTAGTTACAATAATAGCACTTTCATAATACGAGCGATAATTCTTAGAGGACGAAGATCAGAGTCGAAAAACAAGAGAAAACAAAATACACATCGGGTAAATTACAACAAGTTTGTTACACTATGATTCTCCTCAACAAATGAATATACTTAATTTTTTCTTTCAATAACCAACGACATTATAAACATTGAGGCTTGTAAACTAGAATCGAAATTGTTTTGATGTGGCGCAACGACGACGACAAACCATTCGCATGCATCACCATCACAACCGTTTCTATCTGAATTTCGGTAAAAAAAAACAACGCCCTTTCTATTGATTGAATATTGGCTCTCTCTTACTTAATATTTACATAATTAAAATAGTTTTTCCAATAATCAAACAATTAATTCAATAATGGCGTGTTTTAAGGCGCTGAAATCAGGCCTTTCTTTGGGATCGTCTTTCCAACAATTTAACATAATTTGATATACTTCGAGAGGACATTCTTTTGGACAAGCTAAACGTTTACCAGATTCCAGAAGATACAAAAGTAGGGAGTCGGGTGATTCTTCTGAATAACACGGATCTTCACCATAACTGTACATTTGCCAAAGCGTAACGCCATAACTCCAAACGTCTGATTTGTGTGAAAAAACGAGATACTTAATTGACTCAGGGGCGTACCTAATAAGCATTAATTAAAAAGGGAATAAAATCATTGTAATATTTATACCATTTCAAAGGTAAGCCTCGCTCAGTTTGCATTTTGTAATAGGGTTTCTTAGGATCAATGCATTGTGCTAGTCCAAAATCGGATATTTTCACATCGTTGTGTGTTGCAACTAATATATTGCGCGCAGCGAGATCGCGATGAACAATAGATTTACTCTCTAAGTATTCCATTCCTTCTGCTATATCACATGCAAACTTAATGAAAGGAACCGTTTCTTTGGAATCTCTCTTCACTTTCAAGTACGCAACCAATGAACCGAGTTCTAAATATTCCATTACTAGCATAATTTGCGGTTCTGTAATAAATTATTAACAGATTTGAAAATGTCAAGGCAGTAACACAGAAGAACGCACCCTCAACAAATCCTTTTATCTCAACGATATTTTTATGATTCAATTTCTTCATTATTTCAATTTCGCGTTTCATGTCTTGTAATCCCTCCTTCGATGAGTCTATTTGCTTAATTCGCTTCACCGCCACAATTTCTTTTCTCAAATCAGACCATTGAGAGAAAATCGCCTTTACAACTTCTCCGTAGAAACCCTTTAATTCACAAAAAAAAATGCAAAAAATAAAACAAAATAAAACACATTACCTGTCCTAAAACTTTGCCCATTGTCAATTGATTTATTTCTATAATCCATGGCTCAGGAGCGTCTGGAGTCGTAATCACATCTTCCGTGTTATTGAAGGGATAAGGAATGAGATCAGGTGAAGGATTATCTAATGGCAATGTAGCAGTTGAATTCAACGAGTTTTTTGCAAATGAATACTGAGATGTCCACAAAGAACGAAACAAATTGGATTTATCATTTTTCGAGATATACTTCGATTTTTCATAAGTGGGACATTTTTCATAGTAGTAGCTGGGCGCGCGTCTTGAGTTATATACTTCGTATAAAATTTGACTTATATCTCGAACAATGCTCTGAGGTTGTTTGCGCTGATCGTAATCTGCAATCCAACACTCTTTTATTAAATTCCAGACCTCAGAGGGACATGCTAATGGTTGAAACAAATCGTAAACATCATCACAGTCAGGTTTTGAACCATAACTGAATATTTCCCAAACTGTAGTACCAAATGCCCACACATCGGTCGCGCTTGTTTTACCAGTGTTTCTTATCTCAGGAGCAATCCAAACATTTTCATTGATGCTGTTGTGAATGTTGTCCGATATTGGATCACTCAACTTCACACGTAAAGTGTTGGTGTTATAAGTTGCAACCAAAAGATTGTGACACCTTATTCTTCCGTGCACTAAATTGTTTTCCTGTAGGTACCACAATGCTCTAGCTGCATAAGTTACCGATTCGATTAAATCAACAACTTTGAGCAATGATTGATGTGTGAGAAGGAATGCGTCAAAAGGACCATGAGGCAAATATTCAATTACCAATGCCAATGGAGAATACAAAGAAACTCCAATCAGATTTATTATTGAATCACATTTAACTTGAACCCATTCGGATAAGGTTTTCAAAAATTCACGATTAAATGATTCGCTTTTAATAGCTTTAAATACAACTTTTTTGTTCTGATACTCTGTTAAACTGACTTCGATCAGAGCATTATTTTTCCAAGTCGACAAGCAATTAAAATTTAGATAGTTTTTTGGTATAATACATGGCCAACGAGAATCTTGTTCGTTTCCAGAGGGTTCAGCATCGAAGTAATCTTGTATATTGCGGCACAAAAGTAAAAATGAAGGTTTATCGAACTCACTCGGAGGCAGACAATGAGTCAATTTCACTGATCTATTGTCTACTTCTACCTTGATTGTTCTCACCAAATCACAGAGTGACAAAAATTCATTACTTGCACCTTCCACATGAAAAGTGTTCTCAGGCCGTTCTTCAATTTTCAATGTCTTAATCTTTTCTTCATCAACCAATACATCAAGTCTGTATTCATTGAAATTGGTACAGGTTTCGCGTAATAAATAGGTACCGCAATTATTTGCACCTTTTTCTTTTAATTTTTTGTGTGCAAAATCGCAATCAATAGGTCCATGACATTTCATTGATTTTAATTTGGCTAAATGAGGACTCGAAATTTCGCGGCAAATATTATAAGTCCACTTTTCAGTTAAACGATAAAACCCATCTAAACATGAAACGAATGACTTCAAATGCATAAGCCCAGGGAACCAAAGATACTGCGGTATTCCATTTCTACGTGAAATTTCAACTGTATTTGTCGCACTCTGAACAGATACAAAACATAAGTCGCTGATTGAGCAGATTGTTGTACGAGTTTTAGATTCATTGAGCGGAGAAATAGTTATGCCGTTATCGTCGTATGGACGAAAATGGACTTCAACTTCAATGGAAGATGGTTTTTTGTCGAATACTGCTTTGTATTTCTCAACTCCGTAATCATAAAGCAAAGGATTCGACTGGAGAGCAATTGACTTCATAAATTCTTGTTTGACAAAATATGCATCGCCTTGAGCATAGTGGTAAGCTGTCAATAAGCTTTCTCGAATTTCTTTTGATTTAAACATAACCAAATGATTCTTTTTGGGAACATATTTTTGAGGCAAAAAGTCAGTGAAATTAACTCTATCCATGGCACTGTCTATTGGAATAGACTTTTCAATTATGTAGCGAACGACATCAGCGATGACCAGACCGAGGATACGATTCTTGTGCTTACTTTCGAACTTTGCATTAAGAAAATCGTATCTGATTTGACTGAAGTAATAATCGAAGGCATTTTCGTCAATGTCCTTAAAGAGGAGAGAGCTTTTGTAAAGTAAAAGAGTAACGGTTTGAGATACAAACCCTTATCGCAGAAATACTGTAAGGTTTAAAACGCACTCTCAATTCGTACACCTTTTCGCTTGAATTCAACTCTGAGAGTTTCTGATTAGATGCTAGCCATAAATCTTCATTTTTGCTGTAAATGGCAAATAGATGTCTGGCGATCGGACCGATTTCAAGCTCTTTCGCGCATAAAATTATCAATTCTTCGACATAAATAATACTTTCGTCGTAATACTTTGTCACCTCTTCGATCCCGCTTTTAACATCGTTTACGAAGATAAATAAACGGAATGAGTTCGAAACATTCGCCATTTTTAATTACAAAGGTCAAACATGAAAAACACAAAGAAGACTTGTTGGAAAGAGTAGGAAAGCAGATTTTCAGACATCAAATAAAAAATTGATAGAAAAAAGACACAAAGCCATGTCTATTGCAATGTCGCAATTGAAGTTGTCGAGGCAACGGGCGCATCGTACGAAGCGCCAACTTCAGCTCATCGTTCAAACGTCACACATCTTAAGAACATCTTTTGCTCGCGACAGTAAAACTCTTTTATAAAAATGCTTACTGCAAAGTGCCGAGCAGTTGCTTCATTTTCAATGGAAGATTATTTTCACACGCAGTCAACGCTGTCTTTATATGAATCTCATCAATCGTTAACGAGAGCGATGTCCACTCTGTCAAATACAAACCAAATTTCGAAGAGGCAACGATAACAATCAATCCACACTCTATAAGTTCGTTGACTGCATGAAAAAGCAATGGTTTTGTGACAGTTATTTGAGTTGGAATTTCACAAAGCAAAGGAAGTAAGGAGAAACAGTTGAATGTTTGTGTCTTGTGAGTTTGTGTAAACTTAAAAGCAAGAAAAAGCACGGATAGGTTTAAATAGGAGAGAGAACACATTGCATCCACTTTTGCATCTTTCTCTGAGATTTTTTGCTCCTCTTTTATCGATAGCAAAAAAGATAGCAGAAAATGCTTCAAAGAAAGTACCGATGTATTCTTTGAGTATTGATCACGCAGTTTATCTTTCAAAGTACCTTCGATTTTCAATTTTCCTTCGAGAAGAAACTCGGCAAATTCAAAATACTCTTGCAATGATTTATACGGAGCAGACAAAACAATTACGCGCTGATTCATTCGAGACTTGACTCTCTTTTCGAGCAGTTCAATGCAATCCAATCTGGTTGTCATTCCTATAATGCATATGTTTCCCGTTTGTTGTGAAATGTCAAATAAATTGTAGAGCAAAGTTTGCTGTTTACGGCAAAATATGTCAAATAAGTCCAAAACAAAAACAACTTTGGTATTTTCTTCTTGACAGAATTTTCTCAAAGAGACAGAGAATTTTGACAAATCTGAATCATCAATTCCTAACTCTTTGGCGATAAAACGAATACAGATTGCATCTGTAGCATGAAGTAAACCATTTAAGCGCACTTTTATGTGCTTTTGATCAAAACTTTTCAAACAGCGGTCAACCAAAGCACTCTTACCAACACCTTTAGCGCCACAAACAAGAAGTGATGTTGAATCTTTTTGTGTCATTGTATTTCTAAGTATATTTTCAATGAAGCAAATTTCTTTCTCGTATCCAACAAAAATCGATTTTTCTGGCGAACTGCTGAGCTTTAAACATAGTTTTTTCACTGTCTCTTCAGAAATTCTTTCAAGTTTATGAGTGTTTGTTTCAGCAATCAATGACTCCTTTGCAGCCTTTGTTTTATTCGAAGGTGATTCTTTGACGGCATCTTTGCATTTGGCTTTCTTTGATTTTGATTTGTTTTTCATTGGTGAATTACGAGTACTTGAACTTCCCAACGACCTTTCGCTTCTTGTCTTCATTTTACAGCTAAAAATGAAATATGAACAATGAACTCCTTTTCGTAGCAAAGAAGTTAAAAAAGTTAATGAACTGCGCTTTCATGTGAAATGTTTATTTTCACTTTGGATGAAAACCATAAAAAAAGTAAAAATGAGCATAAAAAGCTGTAATCGGGATGAGTCTCGAATAATAAGTAGACATTCCTCGGGGCTTAAAATCAACAGTGGAATGCTATTGAATTTCATGCAACACTCGCGAAAGTGCTCATTGACCAAGCAATCGGCCAGAGATGCATATCGAAAGTTTTTTATTTGTGATCACACTTTGCGCTTTGCCGCCGCTAATCAATGGACACGCGAGAATGGTAGAACCTCCGACTCGTAATACACTATGGAGATTCGGTTTTAATACACCCCCGAATTACGAGGATAATCAGCTTTTTTGCGGAGGAATAAAGGTGTTCTATGAACATTGCATTTTGCTCAATTCATTGACTCATTTACAGGTTCAATGGCAAGATAACGGAGGAAAATGCGGTGTTTGCGGAGATCCATACAACGGAGTGCGGGCTCACGAGACAGGCGGACTCATGGCGAGGAATATAACTATTCGGAACTACGTTCCAGGCTCAGTCGTCGATGTAGTCATTGAATTGATCGCTAATCATGCAGGAAGGTTCACTTTTCAAATGTGCTTTCGAAACGATACAAATATTAAAGGTATTCGAAAGTGATGTAAAAATGAACAAGAAAGAGAGTGATTTTGTAGAAACCGAAGAGTGCTTTGAAAATCTAAAACTCGGAAACGACAGCGATCATTTTGCGTTAACAGGCAAAGAACCGAGAGGCATGTATGGGATAGCGGTGAAATTGCCTGAAAAGCGGGAATGCAAACATTGCATATTACGTTGGCAGTGGAATGCAGGTATGGTTAACATAACAAAGAGCACAATCTAAAATGTCGATAATAAAGCTAACAATTGGGGCAAATGTGAGGACGGCAAAGAACGAGTGGGTTGCGGACCGCAGGAGACTTACCGAAACTGTGCCGACGTTCGAATTAGTTACGACTATGGTATTCGCGGCGGTTTGCGCTCGCTTTAAACCATCGAATCCATCCATCTATCCATCGAAACCGGCGATAACTTCACTTCTTTTGTTGCAGCCTTATTTGAAACGTGTTCGATTTGTCTTTTTGACTGGTTTTTACGAAAACAAAAAGAAAACACTTTTAGTAATCGAATCAATTTGAAAACAAATGTCTTGTTTGGCTTGCGTCCGATAGAATCCTATCAACAGATGGCACGTTCAATTCTTTTTATCAACTTTTTTCCATTTTATTAATTTTATTTATTATTTATCAAAATTTGAATTCGACTTCCATTTCTCGAATAAACATAATAAAAAATAAACATCTTTAATTCAACAAACGCTCGCTTGAAAAAGGGAAGTGTCAGTTTTTCTTTCCGAATCTTACCAAACTTCATCCATTCATTTCTCGATATTCACGTTCGGTTGACAATTATCAAAACAAACATTTGAACCATTGAATAGAAATTAAAATCGACGCTATTCGATTCGTTTAAATGAAAACTTATGGATAAAGAGTAAAACGAATGTAAAGCGATTAAAGTTTGCACAAAGTTTGAAAAAACTTTTCTCACGAAAACAATAGTTGTTTGTAACTGAAAAACGGTCCCTTTTCCGGACCACGAGCAGCTGATTTTTGGCAGAAACCGAATAAAAACAAAAATTTGGTTTTAAAAAATGGGTGCAATATTCGGCCGCTTTAAAACAAGCAAAAAACCGGAGAATAGAGTGACAGAACAAGACAAAGCTATTTTGGTGAGTTCTCTGTGCGCTGCTATTCGTCTACGCATAAAGCGAATTCGAGCCTTAATATCGGATTTGTTTTTTTCTTTTCGTTTGCAGCAATTAAAGCAACAAAGAGACAAATTGAAGCAATACCAGAAAAGAGTTAAGGAACAGCTCGAGAAAGAGAAGCGTTTGGCGCGCGAATTAATTCAAAACAACAAGAAAGAGTGTGTCTTCAATCGCTTGTTTTAAGTGCGATAAATTTTCATCAAATTTATCTTTTCTCCTTTAGTAAAGCGCTTCTATTGCTGAAGAAGAAGAAATATATGGACACTTTACTTGAAAGAACAGATCAACAGTTGGATAATTTAGAGAAGATGGTTTCCGACATTGAATTCGCTCAAATCGAGATAACGGTTGTTAAAGGCTTACAGAAAGGCAACGAGGCATTAAAACAATTACACAGCATAATGTCAATCGAACAAATCGAAGATATAATGGATGAAACTAGAGAAGGAATCGAAAAACAAAGGGTGGTGTTTTTTATGTTGACTAAAATGATGCTGATTATCAGTTTGTTTTAGGAAATTGACAATTTAATAGGAACTGCTTTTACGGAAGAAGAAGAAAGTGAATTATTGAACGAGTTAGAGAAGATGACTGCAGAGAATGAACAAGAAACAGAGTTTCCTGAAGTTCCCACGCATGAACCTGCGAAAGGTATTCTTACCATTAATTCACATTTTGTAAATTGCTTATTCCTTATTGATTACTTTCAGAAAAAGAAAAACCTCGCGAAAAAGAGAAGCCAAAAAAGCAACTATTAGAAGCCTCATAAATTATTTATATTTTTACAAAGTTATCACATTTGTATTAATTGATGTAAATAAATACCTTTTAAGGCAAATTGGTTTTTGACTTTAGCGTTTGCAAAGCTCTTTCAGTCTTCGCAAATATTGCTATGCAATTCTAAAGCGTAATAGATTAACTACAGTCGTTGACAAAAATATTTGCAAAAGTAACTTTACGGAACCTCTGCTGCCATCTATTAAGACCAATCGCATTACGAAATTACAGTCGAAAATATAAAAAATTCGTTCAATTAAAGTTTATGGAACCCCTGTTGCCATCTATTGTCACAAATACAAACGAATACAGGTTGCATAGTTCAGTTATTTTTAAATTTTTAAACACTAGATGGCAGCAGGGGCTCCATAAGTTGATTTAAACGAATTTTTATATTCGCGACTATAATTTCGTAATGCGATTGGTTTTAATAGATGGCAGCAGGTGTTCCGTAAAGATACTTTTGCAAATATTTTTGTCAACGACTGTAGTTAATCTATTACGCTTTCGAATTGCATTGCAATATTTGCGAAGACTGAAAAACAAAAACACAACACTGCAGTATTTGCAGAGCACTTTATAACCATCTTTAGTATGTAAAAGCACACCGCAATGGGCTGCGCGTCCACACACGTCAAACTTCTGTTCTTGTTTCTGAAATTATTGGACAGCTGTTCGTTCGGATTGTAGTCCTGATCATTGTAAGCATCGAAAACAAAATTGTTTTTAAACAAAAAAAGCTTTTTCAGTTTCGGCGATTGCTTGCACTATCGACCAGATTGCAAATCTGATTGACAAATTGAAAAGAAAGTCGCCAAATGGCCAAAAAGATGATCAAGATTACGAGATTAAGGAAGAAACAATTCGACTTGAATGCTTATTGTGCAGCGAATGTTTAAATCCAGTCGTTACGAGATGTAAACATTACTTGATTCTCGATCATTACAGAAAGTCGATGCTCTGCTTTTATTGTGCAGCTCAAACAATGGACATTTTCCATTCTGCGAAAGAAATCATTAAGCGACTAACATTAAGCAAAGGGCGAGAGAAGCAGCGAAGAGGAGGACAAGAAAGAAGAAAAAGAAGGGTTGGAAGCTGCAACAAGAAAATGAGAGCGACGACGAAAAACAAAATGAGGAAAAACAGGACAAACACTAAAAGAGACAGCAGATGTTTGAAACAATGTACATTAATTAGCGCGCACTACATTTTTATTTCGTTTTATCTACAAAAATCACAAAGTAAACTTGGTAAACATAACTTTACACGGCTTCAATACTTATTTCGGTTTCAGCCATCCAAACAATTTATTGAACATTGAACTTTTCGGCTTATCTTCTATTTCTTGAATAACAGGGCGATCGGACTCAGATCTATATGTTAACGTGTTCTGATTGAATCGTCTGTTCCATTGCTTTTCAAAATCCGACAACTCTTCTGTAATCACAAAACAATGACGGTTAATGGATGTAATGATGCCGATGCCGTGACAGAGTGTCATTACCTTCGCTCATGTTATAAAGCGATTGATTTTCCTCTCTCTCACCCTTCGCGTTCTCTTTCGTCGTAACAGAATAAGTCTTATCTCCTAACGAACGTGTTATTGTTTCCATTTTGTTGCCCAAATGATCACGTTGGACTCGGTGTTCTTCCACTTTCTAAAAAGAATTCATTGAAGACAAGTTCACTTTATGTCAATCACTCGCTTACCCCATCACTCGATATAATCTTTTTAAAACTGAAATTACTCGAATGATACACAGGTTTCCATTGATGGGAATGTTCATCGGAAGAGAAGAACGGTGAGTTAGATTCCAAAACGCTGCGTAGACCGTATTTCGCAACTCTGTCGTCGAAATCGAGATCCATCGAAGGCTGGAGCTGAGGATTGCGGTCGCATTCGTCGGGAACTTTCAACATTTGACTTCTCGGATTGTTGGATCCATCTGTGATCGCCGGCGTTTGGTCGAACTCGAAATGACCTCCTCTTGCAATCGGTGGCTGAAGATCGGTGACGTTTTGCATAAGTCTTTCCATTTCTTGCATCATTCCGTCGACTGAGCGAAACATATCAACGAAAGGATCGCGACGAGAGAAGCGATCGCCGAAAAAGTCGTCGAAGGGATCGAAAGCACCAAAGCCGCGATTCATGTTTTCACTGCTTACGGAAACAGAACGAAGTGATCGAACAAAGTGCGGACTGCGAAATGCGAGCGAAGTTTACACTGTTTACAGATTCGATTCGAATTGAACACTGAATCCGAATTTTCGAGAAAACGTGAGATTTTCGCACGTCATTGCGTCATTCGGCAGCCGCCGTCCACACGACGGCTGTGCAGACGGCGGAGAAATTGATTCGAGCGAAACGCACGTTTCGCGTTTAGATAAATTTGAAACGAAACGATCGCAAAAAGAAAACTTTTCGCGGCGTGAAGTGAGTGCTTTCGCAGTGAAAGCGACCAAATGGCGAAGAAAAAGGAGCGAAAAGACTTTCAGAAAGTGAAGCTTAAAGTTGGCCGCAAATTGAAGAAAGAGAACGAAACGAACACTGACTTTAAAGTGAAGAGAATCGTTTTGAAAGAAGCATCGCGAAACGATGCCATCAAAGCGATCGTTTCCAGCAACGCGCCGTCTTCGAATCAATTGAAATTAGTTTATTTGAAGAAATTAAGCGAAGGCCATTTAACAGCAAACCCAAACGAAATCACGGGCGAAGTGATCAATGCGCTGTCTAAGTATCTGTTGGACAGTGACTATCGCGTCCGAAATGAGGCCATCAAGTGTTTGAAGCAGTGTTTATTGAGCTTTGAACACAGACAACAATCTTTCGCTCCGTTTATCGACATTATGTTAAATTACGTTCAATGCGGCTTAACGCACATCGATGACTCCATTTGCGTTGATTCGCGTAAGCTTTTTAACTTCATTGTCGAAAAAGCGGACAAAACTATGCACAATCAACTGATGGCTACAACCATCACCCGTCTGAACTGCTCCTCACCAGAAACCAGTGATTACGAGATGTTCGTAAATGTTGTCAATTCTGTCTATACTCATTGCGACGAGCAAACATTCAAACCGATTGAAATAAAGTGGTCGTCGGAAAATTGTTATTGCGACATCAATTCTAAGCTTATCAAAGAACCTAACTATAATTTGAATTTGAGCTTTCAAGAAGTAGTGAGCACTGATATCAAGTCTTCGTTTACCTCATTTTTAATTAACTTAGTTGAAAAAGACATCAAGTTTCTTGTAAACAGAAGAAACTGGAGTTTTAGTGAAGAAGAGGCAAAGAAATCAATCGCTGTTTTGGAAATTTATAAGAAAATGAAAATGTTTAAACGTAAGGAGGACAGCAAACTCGAACAAGTACCAGAAATAAGTATAGTTTTGAACCAAAAGCAAAAAAGAAAACAAGAAACTGCCATAAATAACTTAAAACAAAAATTACAACAACTTATATCTTTGTTGTTATAAATGGTTATTGACATATTTATTAAAAAACTTCTTCGGCGTTTGGTAGTTTTTCGTTTTTAAATTTACTAAACTTATCGATTAAATCCTTGATCGAACATTCGCCGTGCACTTTGTTATCTCGCGTTCGAACATTTACTGTGTTATTGTCCTTTTCCTTTTCGCCCACGACAAGGATAAAATTGTATTGCGCCAATTGTGCATTGCGCACTTTTTTGTTTATAGTAAGACCAGGATCCAATTCGACGTCTACCTGAAAGCCAGCTTCATAAAGTTGTTTCCGAACGCTTTCAGCGTATTCGTTAAAGGAATCGTGTATCGGTAGAACGATTGCTTGTCGAGGGGACAACCAGAATGGCCTTAAAAAAGAAAAAGTGCATTAGTTTCGAAAGCTAATGGACTTCGAGTTCTTACCATTTGCCCCCGTAATTTTCAGTAAGTATAGCAATAAAGCGTTCAACAGAGCCCAATATAGCACGATGGATAATGACAGGTTTCTTCGCTGTTCCGTCTTCACTCACGTATTTTAAGTCAAAACGAATTGGAAGTTGAAAATCTAATTGAATAGTTGCGCATTGATGCGGTCTTTTTAATGCATCTTTTATTGTTATGTCTATTTTCGGACCATAGAAAGCACCGTCTCCCGGGTTTAGTGTCCATTTTTCTCCGTGCGTGTCGAGCGCTTTCTTTAATGATTCTTCTGCTTTGTCCCACATTTCAGGATCACCCAGAAATGATTCTGGTCTAGTTGACAAACATAAATCGAATGTAAATCCAAACACCGAATAAACTGTTTTAAGGAAATCGAGGGCTTTTACGATCTCATCCATAATCTGAAAGTTAATTATTTGTTATTGTGAAAACGGAAAATAAATAAAAACCTGCTCCTGTGTGCAGAATATATGAGCGTCATCCTGTTGGAATCGTCGCACGCGTGTAAGACCAGTGAGAGCACCAGAAAGCTCGTTCCGGTGCAATACTCCGAAGTCAGCGAATCTCAAAGGAAGCTCTCTCCACGAACGGATGAGAGAGTCAAACATAAGACAGTGTCCAGGACAGTTCATTGGCTTCAAAGCAAATGTTTCCTTTTCAATATCAAAAGAAAACATATTATCGGAATAATGTTGCCAGTGTCCAGACGTTTGCCAAAGTTTAACATTATATATATTAGGTGTTACAACTTCAGTAAACCCTCGTTTCCTATATTCTGACTGCAGTGAAAAATGTTATTAAGATTTTGTCACTTCCGAAGAGCATACTTTGATAAAATCAACTAAAGTGTTGTAAATGTGAGCTCCTCGCGGGTAGAAGAAACAAGAGCCTGGACTGAGTTCGTGGAAAAAGAATAATTCTTGCTCTTTGCCAATCTTTCTGTGATCGCGTTTTGCGGCTTCCTCTTGAAAACGCTGCCATTCGCGAAGCTGTTTCGGGCTAGGAAACGATATTCCGTATACTCGCTGCAACTTTTCAGCTTCTGCTTTGCCTTCCCAATAAGAAGAAGATGACTGTAATCAACAACAATTACTTCAGCTTTCATTCTGTCATCGTTTCAGAGGCATGTGTTACAATGAAAAAAAAGGAAGAGACAATAATAAAGGCACACACATTGTCAGACAGCAGCGCAAATAAATCTAAATGGCATAAAAAATAAAAATAAAAATACTTACTTTTGTAACTTTGAAAGCTTTAACGTATCCAGTGTGTAACACATGTGGTCCTCGACAAAGATCAATTAAACTGCCGCATCGATAGACGGTAGTGCGATCCTCCTTTACTTTTTCATTCAGAATGCGAAATTTAAACTTATTGTAGGAGAACATTTCAAGCAATTCGTCTTTGCTTAACTCTAATCTTTCGAAAGGCTGTTTTTCATCACAAATGCTTTTCATAACGGACTCGATTTTATTAAAATGAGACTGGGATACTGTGGTTGGAACAGAGCCGTTTATCACATCTCCAGCTTCAGATTTGTTTGTTTCTGGATCGCGGCCAAAATCGTTGCACATAAAGATGTCATAATAGAATCCGCTATCGATTGGTGGGCCGTAACAAAGGTGGCCACCGTATAAGCGTTCTAAAGCTTCGCCTAAAATATGTGCGGAAGAATGCCAAAATACCTGCTGTCCTTTAGAATTAAAATAAATCATATGCAAAGAAATCGATACAAAAACTTGGCTTAATTACCCTCTGCTTCATCGAATTTGAGAACCTGCAAAGAGCAGCTTGCTTCAAGTGGCCTATTCAGATCCCACAACGTATTATTCACTTTGGCAATAACGAGTGAATCGCACCATTGTTTATCAAACAATTGTTTAGCGATATCGAGCGGTGAGGTTTTCCAACTCTCGGCATCGATCACTCTCTTTTCACCCTTTTTATCCACAGTTTCAACTTGGATGGCTTCATTTACTTTTTGCCGCAATTCTTCCTCGTGTTTTGCTTTAAACTTTTCCCATAGTTTAATGCGGTGCTCAATGAATTCAGGACTGAGTTCGTTCAATTCGTGTGTGGTTGAAGAATCAGATTTTTCAGATTCTTGTTTCATCTGCGAATAGAGAGCGTGAAACGAGTGCGACAGCAGTGAACATGCGACGCGCGTACCTTAAGGCGACGAAAGAATGAATTATGCCTGCTTTGAATAAATGCGGATCCAAATCGAGTGAAGAGCGAACGAGTGTTTCGGGAAAGTGGAAAAGTGGAAAACGCGAAATATGCGATCGAAAGACGTGTAAACGCTCGCACACTTTGCATCAGTCGGCTACAGAGAGGGGCGGCACTCTCATTACGCGAGTGTGGCTCGCTTTTGCCGTCGTCGAGCGCTGCAAAGTGACCTCGTTTTTTGCGAACTTTCAAACATTAATAATTCGTTTGAAATCGGTGCACTTTTCGAAAAAGAAGAAAAACGACAAAATCAAATCCGTTAATTGTGCAAATCGCATGCACACACAAAATAATGATCGATTTCGGTGAGCGAACGGCGAAAACAAAAAAAAAGTTTTCGCGATCGTTAAGTTTCAGCAAAAATAGTGCGATAAAATTCTAGATTGTGATATATTCATAATAAATGTCTTTTAAATTATGCTAATGATATTTAAAGCATCGTCGCGACTGTCTGTACAGCCAGCGTTGCGTTTCTCTGCACTATTTTCACGATAAGTCGTATTCAAACTTTTTCATTTTTCCGAGTCTCACAATTATCTCTTGTTTCTAGTTTTGAAAAGTGATTTTTGTTTACGACCGCAAAACATTTCGAGTGTGATCGCAAACGCGACCATTGTGCAACTGTGTTTCATTTTTCGATGTCATTGCGCTTTTAAACTCGGTGTTTATAAATAAAAGCGAAAAAAAACAATAGCGGCCGCAAAAAGACAGAAAAAAGTCGATTCTCGCAATTCGTGCACACAATTGCGAGACGTTTAAAGTGTAATATATTGTCGCCGCTTAATGCGTGTAAAAAAGAGAAGAAAGCATTTTTTGCGCTCAATGATTTATATTATGAAATACTTTATTGACTGACATAATTGAGACAAACGATATTTTCTATGTGTTTGTACACTTAAATGAAATTAAACGCTATTTTGTCATTTGTTTCTCAACTTTAATAACGGCTCGCAATAAAGCATTCAAATCGTGACAATCGATATTTTTCTTCCGAAAGATTGAAGACACGATTTATGTTTTCGCTCCTGTTTTTGCTGCACAACACACACATAAGTTGAACGCAATTTTTCATTGTTAAACCGAAAAATTTATAAATATTTAAATTTTTATTCGCCGCACAAACGAAGCGTTGATTGCTTCGTTTTAACGTTTGATCTATGTGCTAATGACGTGCGGCTTGATGCCCCGTCGAGCTCAGAGCATGCATCGGCTAACGATTCGCGCGAACGCTTATCGCTCAACTATTGCCGATACGCGATACTCTGTGCGCGTCGCATTAATGTCGCTTTTTCCGAAAACATCATAATACATATGAGGGTCGAAATGCGAGCGCCGAGTGAAAATCAAAATCGTGCGATTGCGAACGGCGAATGCCAACGCAGAAACGATCGCTCGGCGCGAGCACTTAATTTATCTGCTTTTAAGATTAAGTCAATTACTGCAATGATTACAAAAGAGTTTATTCGCGAATGTGTCGTTACGAAAGAACATTACATCCATAAAAGTAATTAGAGTTAAATAAAAATGCTAGTTTTACGCGAACGGAGAGCGATGAAATTTAGTCTATCTTCGTGTTCGCGCAAAAACAAAATCCGATTCGAGCTCAAATTTCTCACTCTTGTGCGGAATAAATCAATAATCAGCTGCTCGCACAGAAAAATAATATTGACGAAAAAGGCGAGTGAGAGAGAGACAATGAGTGCACAAGTCGACGAAAAATTTACTTCTAGCTTTTCGACATTCACACGCTGCTCTTTATTATACAATAGAGCAGCACAATGTCTATCATTTCGAATCGATGCGTCCGGACGTCGATTACTCTTTCATTGTCATCTGTCCGCTATTTCGACGCATACAAAAAGACTCGACAACGGCTCACTGCCGGACTGCGAAAGTCTGCGACACTATTGTGCTTGACTGCGACAATTTTCGATCTGAACAAATGTAGTGTACAGAAATCGCTGCGATTGCTTTCGCGTATTGCTAGTTTCGTGCTGTCTAACCAAACTTTATCAGAGAATCACGTTAATCACAAATATTATGTTGCGAACATTGTGCTTCTTAATTTCAATTATATAGACTACGAGATGCGAACGAAAGTTCGCTTTGGAGCGAACCGCTAGTCAAAGCGAGGATCTACGGCTAATTTAAATGCATAAATGGCAAGTGTGAAAGCTTGCAACGCTCGTATTTCAACACACCGAGTGTAAATGAGTTTTTGTGCACCTTCAATGCGTGCGAAAGAAGTGCGCAAAGAGACCGCAAAACAATCGCTGTTTTTATTCATTCACTATTAAACATTAGCAAAAGCGTAATTTGAAGTCAGGTCATACTAGAAAAGTGCTTTTATGTGATGTGCTTTATTTTATAGGTTCGCGCTAATCTTTAATATAAACAATCGGCGAAGAATCCTCTCTTTTTGTTTGAGTTTCGAGCCAAAGTGTATTTCTTTCGTTTGAATTTAATTCTGGAAACAGAAGAGATCAGTGAGAAAGCAAAAATTACTGCGATCCATTGCGCCGTTAGCCATTTATGTGCCGATGTCTTCGTCTCGCAAATGTTTAATGCATACAGTTTGCGACGCAAACTGTATGCATTTCTTCGTTTTTGATTGACGCGTTTGCATTCAGATTACTGAGCGACGCTTGTAAATACAAAAAAGCAATCGAAATAGCAAAGAAAAGAGAAGAGAAGAGAAGAAGATAAGCAGTGTTTAATTTGATTAACTTACTCAAACATTGCTGATTAAAATTCAATTGATACTAAAGCAGAAACGCTTCGTTCATTATTCGCGATACAATGAAGGCGAGCACGCACAAGTTTAAGTGGCGCGCTGTAACTAAACATGGCATCGCTTTAATGTGTGACATTCACTTTTGAAACGGCGATCGCATCAATTCGCTTTCATATCGGTGTCGCCGTAAAGCTCTAATAAAATTATGGCCATTTTTACAAACATCGCTTCGCACTTTTAACGCATTGAACTCTCATTTCGTCGCGATATCATTTTGCTTCTTTGTGAATGGGACGAAAGGCTGAAAGCGATGGAAAAAAGTGAAAAGCAAAGTGCGTCGAGTGTGCGAAAGTGAATCTTTGCAAGAAAAACGGAAGAAAGAGCAAAAGAATAAGAATAACACTTTCTTCCATTCGCAATGTGACGCAAACCTGAAAATTGTCGAGAATCAATTACTGTGTGACTTAAAACCAGATATGTTTTTGTCTTGCACTTCAATTTTTTCACTTCTATCTGTTTACCCCATCGAAGCGAATATCCTACTTTAACCGATTGAAAGAATCATTTGTTCGCTTCTCTTCTTGCTTTCACAAAGCATCGAATTTCAAACTCTGCTTTCTGTGCTATTAAAAAAGTGTCACAATTTTTTATGTCAAACAAGGCTCCAAAGTTTTTTGTCTTACAATACTTAGTAGCTTAAATCAGCGCTGATTTTTTCATTACATTCACGATGTGAATTCTTTTCCGAAACAAAAATTTCGCTGTCGGCTGCAGCAGCGTCGAGTGCGAACAGAACGAAACGAATCGTTCGCTTTGCCGAAATCTGTTCACTCTTTTGACGAAACATATTTACCGTAACTATTCGTACACTCATTGTTCTTATGGTAAAAGCCGAATGGGGCATTTTTTGTTTTGCTGCAACAAACGTAAAAAAAACTACGCGTAATTAACTTATTTTCATTTCGGCAAATTTAGCATTAATCCCGAAAAGAGACTTCACCGCAATGCCCGCATCGAGCGCGTCTCTTGTCTGAGTGAATTTGTTGGGTTTTTATTTTCTTTTTGAATTCAATTAAATGTTTGAATTATTTTCTCTCTTTTCTTTTCGAAAGTGCAGCAATTAATTGATTCTATAAAATTAATGTGTAATGCAATTACAATCCCGCGCTCTTCATTAAAAAGCTTGAAAAACATTTCGAGCTACTTTCCTTTCTCGCACTATTTCTCCGCTTTTTTCCTCTCTTACTTTTTGTTTTTAGCCTCAAAACTTTAATCCGCGACTTAACTTTACTCTACAAATCAATTTATTTGTGTGCTCGCTTCATTCAGTTGGCAAAAGCATTTGAATTATTTATTTTACACAAATTAGAAACTCCTCTTCGTTATTCTTTCTTTCTACAAACAACACATTTGCGATTGTTGCTCCGCACAAATCGTGCCCGATCGTCGAGATTTGAGCTCGAAAAACGCCGAGGGAGAGATAATTAGTGTAATTATTATTCATTTTATTAAAAATTTAAATATAAAAATAATAATTAAATGAATATTAATGAGCAAATTATTTGTGAGATACTTGACGCATAAAGTGCATTTTCGTGCACTTTTTTAGCTTGATGTTCAAAAGGCTAATCCATGTTTAAATTAACGTATTTTTATCTAAATTGGCTAAATTAGAATGGCTAACTGACGTAAAATGGAAGCCCGAAAATCGCGCGCCATATTCGTGTATCAAAATGTTTTCGTGGAATAAAATTCTGTTTTTCGTGATAATAATAACGAATGTGAATAAAAATGGGATGCAATTAAAACTAGACATCATACATTACTCTATTCAAAAGCTGTTTGAAGCGAAACTTGTTGTTAATTACGATAATTATTTCTACTGTCTATGGCTTGAGTGCAATTACTTTCAAGCGGATACATAGTGACAATTACTTCGTGACGGCTTTTGTGTCTAAAAGAGCACCTTTGTGCGAAATCGAAACAAACAGTGAGGAAAAAAAGCTTTCAATCGAGTTAAAGTATCTTTTCAAAGGCAAATTCAATAAGCAATAAATCCTACAAGACTAACACCAGTGAAAGAAAAACGCTTTTCACATAACGCGTAATGAGAAACGAAAACATGAATTTCATTTGTGTTTAATGTTGACTGCGAATGCAGACTAAACAAATATTCGGCTACATTTTTGAGCATAAATTACTTTTTCGAATTCTTTTCTACACTGAGCAGAAACAGAGCAAGAAATTTCGCGTAAGCAAAGCTAAAATCGTTTTTTTTCTCACCGAAAAAAACACTTGAAAGCACTTCGAATATAAACAGAGGCTCAAGCTTTTTACTTTTTAACGATTCGAAAAGAGTTCGCCCTTCGTTACACACTCATTAAGCAAAGTGATCTTTACACAATATTATCTAGTTTTCTGTTCTCTATATTCTTGTTAGTCTTAAAGTACAACAAGCACACATACACACAAACATATCATTGGTGCACCCAACTGTAAAATTGGTTTTAAGCTATTTTAATTTGCAAAAATCTCTTCTGATGCATCCAACTACGACGCGAAAACTTTTTCGTGAGCACTCATTCTGCTTTATTTTATTGTTTTTGTTTTTTTTTTGCGAGAAGAGGAGAGAGCGAACATTTAAATGAGAGCGTATGTCAATAGTGCGGTTAATAAAAATGTTTTGCGGCGCAGATCAGCGATCGCATTGATGGTGTTTGTTTACCGAGTGAATTGCACGCAATTATCATATATTGTATTCCGCTTCACTCGCATTCAGCGAGCGAAATTTCGAAGCGAAGCACATATTCGCAGAGTATAAACACCGTAAAGCAATGCGAAATTTCGGTGATGCGAATTGCAAGCGAAGCGAGAGTCTTGTGCTCTATGTATCACTGATTCGAGCTCATAATCATAAGAGCAACTTGCGTGTACTGTAATCAAATAAATTTCGATTTCGCTGATTATTTATGACTTCGTTTAATGTGTTTAAGCGCATTTTGCAATAAAAACAGCTTCAAAATTGTGTAGTCAAGTCAAAACGGCAGTTGATGGTTACGCAAAATGTAAGAAGTTTCCTTTGCAGTTAAATATAATTACTCATTAATTCTCGAAAATAGCATTTGATACGCGCTATATTGCTTCGTGTCAGACGAGCCAACGTTAATGATGATGTCGCGAATGCGTTCGAAACGAGAAGTGATTTTCTAACACAAATGCAAAGCAAACAGCAACGGATCGCATGTAATCCAATCATCTTCGCTCGCTGATTATCCGATGTTCGTTATCTGCTCGCTTTCACTATCGCTGCTCGCATTCAAAAAACTTTTAATTTATTTTCAATTAATGTGATTACTAGCGAGCTAGCGAACGGTAGTATCGAACGCAATTTCCGTGTACAATTGTCGTTTCAAGTAATCGACTCGTGCTTTTAATGGTTTTAATTTCGATCTCTTTCGATGATATTCTGCTAATAATGCTTATTTCACCGCATTAAAACACATTACATTTGCAATTGAGATTGTTGCCACAGAAATATTCATCTATTAATGCGGTTACACAATTGATCTCGTTCGCGCAGCAAATTCATGAGAACATAAAATTAATGAGTGAAATTTCAAAAGATGAGTTTTGAAAAGCAAAAAATTCACTCTTTCAATCTAAGAAAGTTATCAGGCAAATGATAGAGAAGCAATTGAGTTGCGACTAAAACGCTTTCATTCGTATTATACATCGTGGCCCAAAATAAGCGCGACGCTTTAAGAAAATCAGACGCAAAAGAGAAACTGAAAAACGTGTACTATTCAATCAAAATTCATTATTAATAAATTATTATCAATATTATTTTATTTTATTTTGTTCGCAACAAATTTGAGCTAAAGCAAAATATAAGCGCTTCTGAAGCAATTGTTGAAAACATTTTCAATTTAACTCCATCATAAATTGAATTTTTGTTTTTGAAATATGGCGTGTCGTTAAAACATTCTATGAGCAAAATGGAATTTTTTATATAATTTTTATTTTTAATATTTTTTTATATACTTATTAAAAGTGATGAAACTTTCAAAGTTTCATTTTTTGCTTAAAAATCAATTCTTAAAAAACATTTCGAACCATTAATTGTTTAGACTTCAAAACTTCGTTAAACATATATATTAACAAAATCAGTTGGTCTAAGAATTATAAAATTTGGACCGAGTTGATAAAAAGTAATGACCGATTAAAAGCGTCGCGTTTATTTTGGGATACGATGTATGTACATGAAATGCAGCATTTTGCTTCAACTTTTTTCATCACTTGAAATGGTCACAGATGCAGCAGCTTTTCGTGCCTTCACGACATTATTTTTTAACTTTTTTTTCTTTATTCGCGACACAGAAAAAATGAGGAAAAAACGGGCCCGTTTTGATAATATATTTATTTAATGAGCACACATTTCGTCAAGAACAATAAGGCAACGATTTCTTGATGCAACGCAGGCAAAAGGTTCATTAATGGAGTGTTACAGATGCGAGTTCTTTTCACACGCTTTCAAAATCCTAAAGTATAATCACAAAAGAAGCGGCGATAGAATTGCGCTTTTCTTGAGAACGGCGAGCAAAAAACTCGCTGATTATTTCGTTCTACGCTGTGAGAAATGCGATTTAAGCGAAAGTGTCTTATTTCAATCAAAACAATATTAAATGAGTGCAGAAAAAATTTTTCTCTGTAACTCGATACTAAAAGCATTTGTTGAATGTAGCCGTTGTCAAAAACGTTGCTCACTGTGATCATCGTAATTTCACATTGATAAGCGTTTGCTTCGCTTTCCGCAAAAGGGTAATGAATTCAAACTGAATCTTGCAAAATAATTTATTATTTTTTCTTTCTCCAAAACTTATGTGCGTTTTCATTTTGAATAATTAATTTGTTTATGTGATATTTGAGCTACAACTTTTCAGATGATTAGCAAAAGCCAGCATTAAAAACAACTTTTGCGCACCATTTAAATTATTTCTCTCTTTACATTTTCAAGACATATGGTCAGAGCTGAACTTTTTCAAATTCTGAATTTGTTTGTTTGTTTGCTTGTTTGTTGAAAATTGTGCTTTCTTTCGAAAAACAATCGATATTTGAATTAAACATGGAGAAGGCAACTAATCAACAAGTTCGCTGCATTAATTTTTTTTTTGCGAATGTAAATTTTTCGCTAAGTTCTCTTTCTTTACACGCTATCGACTGAAGCGCACATTGATTGAAATGAAACCTTTCCGTCCGCAAATGTAAAGCGCTTTTTGCATAAAAAATCTAGATTTATGCACATAAATAAATTCGATGTATGCGTAATTTAAGAAGTGGCGGTTGTTTGCTGTTGCTTGTCAAGTCTTATTGATAAAATTCTCAACAAAAATTTAATTAAAAAAAAATGCTTTTCGAGGCTTTAGAATCTGAAGTGCAAAGCAACATTTAAGTTGATAGGCTTTCGCAAGCATCACCCTTTGCTGCTCCTTCGTCATTTAACCTTTTAGTTTTTGTCCAACTTAACTACTCTTGATTAGAATTTCTCGGTCATCGTCATGTCGTCTGATAGTCTTTATGCATTATGAACATCATCCATCATGAAACAGAGAAAGACAGAGATAAATGGCAACTAAATGGGTTAAATGCCCTTCACATTTGCCTTATTTAATCAATCAATTTGAATAAAAATTGAAAAAGTTGTTAGCTTGAAACTGAAAAGTTGTCAACATAAAATCGCCTACTTCAGCGTATGATATCTGCCTCCAGTGATTTATGAATTTCACGTCGTTCTGTATATCCGTCCCTAGCAGAGATATTTGTTTCAAGAGTGTTTAAAAAAAGAAATCGATGTGTTGAAAAAAACGTGTAAAATGATAAAATTTTAACAGTTTCACAGCGTGAAATCGCTTATTTCGAAATATTCGCGAAATTGATTCGTTCGCAAGCAAAAAAGATGGATTTCACTGTAATTTGATAACATTGCACGCTTCGACGAGAAAAGGGAGCGCGGATTTGCAAAGGTGCATTCATTTATTAAATTTTAAAATAAAGTGACACATCACTCGATTATTGTAGTATCATCATCGCATTCGCTGTTTTCTCCAATGAACACTTCTGTCATTGTTTTAAACATTTCTTGATTAAGTTTTCGCATTGAAGCGAGATCTTATCTCTGAACTCTTTGCTTCAAGCATATTGATGATTCCCCATTCCATCTTATCGGAAATACGAACGAGATTCTGCAAAGATGAATATCCTGCTGCGCGCTTCCTTCGCCATTCTAATAAAGTTTTTCTATTTTATTTATTCGATGCATCAAATTAAGTAAATGTACTTGTTTTTTCTCTCTCTTCTCCGAAAGCATAGAAATAATAAGAATATGAAAATTAAGCAAAACTTATGCGTATTAATTTTTACATTAATTACACTCGAATTCTTTGTCAGACGTGTTCCGTTCACTTCGCTTCTTTTATCGCAGATTTGAATATTTAAATTAACTTTCTGAGATTCGTTTTATTTCATTAATTAAATTAAATCACGCACGAAACTGAAACATTTTTTTCTCAGACACTCTTTCAATCGAGCATATTTCCGAATTGAATTTATGAAAAGAAAAGAGTACGAGTTCATCTAAAACTTTGAATTTACTTAACTTTTTTACAGTAATCTATTAATAAAATGCAATTAAACTACTAGTTAAACTAAGTATAATTTATTTAACAATGAATATCGAGAAGAAAATAAAAAGCTGAGCGCTGTCATTAAGTCATTTTTCGATAATTTGATATTTTCACTATTTGAGAAAAAAAGCTTTTCCACCTCGCAAAACAAAACAATTTAGAGTGTAATTTATAATTTAAATAGCAACAGTAGTTAGTTATCAATGAATCAAAGTATTACGACGATCTCATTGATTTTTTTTCCTTAACTGATCAAAAAAGGCTTAATATTCGAATAAAATTATCGAAATTTGTTCAAAAGCAAATTATTGTGATTGAAAGAAGTTTATAGCGACGCAATCTATTTTTTACTATTTTACAATAAAGTTTTTGCTTCTTGAATTCGAGTGAATAACTTTAGTAAATATCGGAGAATCATAAAGTAAATTCGCGCCTCTCACTTTTCGTCGGCAGCAGAAACACAATAAATTCTTTTTCTCTTTTTTTAGCTTTTTGATTATTCGGGCGAAAGGCGTGTTTTATTTCAAGCATAAACATTTTGCGGGCTTTAAACGCAAGAAATCAAAATATAGAGAGCTTTTACACGTTGTTTAATGGTCATTATTAGCTTTGCTTTTAAATTAAATTGCATTTCATTTCGAACGCTTCGCGAGTGTAAAATAAAATTTAAAACATATTTGGGCGAAAAAAGAGAAAATAAATTCAACTTTGATGATTTGCGTTTGTCAAAAACGGTGTAAAACAAATTCTTTCGCTAGCTGAATTGCCTTGTTAAGCTAGAACAGAAAGAATGTGAAGAAGAAGAAGAAAACTAAATTTTTAAAGCGAACAGTTGTGAGCTCTGAAAAGCGAAAGCGCCGATGATTCTTTGCGTTGAAGAAATGAAGCAAAATTCAGTGCTGGACACAGCAAAGCTATCTCAACATTATTGCGAGCAGAAAAATCAATGGAGAAACAAAATGTGCCGTTTTCATTTTTGAAAGAATTTTTTTTATAAAAAAACTGCTTTCTGCTCGGGAAGAATATTTCGATTAAATAACAGGATTAGTATTTCATTTTTACAGAAAAAGATAAGCAAAAAATCTTTCTTCATCGGATAGCGAGTTTTAAATGCTACACGCAAAATTAAAATCGCGAATTCAATTTTCACAAATCCCAATTTTTTTGTCGCGTTTGTTTAGAGAATAAAACGCGTGAAAAAAACTAATCGTTTGCAAATTCGATAAAAAAACATAAGCTTGGAATGAAAAGATGTGATAATTTTGCTCAAAATGCGATCAAAAAAAACGGCAAAGAAAGCGGATCGTGAGCTCCGCTTTTTCTAATTAACATTTGTCAAAGAGTTGATCATTATTCATTTGAGTTCAGTGTAGAACACATCATATTATTGACGAAAAATGCAAAAAAGATTTCGCTGCACATTGTAATCAAAGAATGCAAATTACACACGCTTATTTTGCATTCGCAAAGAAACGCAAACCGTTATTTCAATTTATAAACTCTCTTTTTCGCCTTTTCTCATTTCGCATCGCTCTCATTCTATTTCAATCCTATTTCTGTTTGCAAACTGCCTCACAAATTGGATATAACTCAAACCTGAAAATTATATTCATTTGTCAAATTTCTGCTGCCGTTTACAATTCAAACAACAGCTAGCACATAACAAAACACTAACAACACATACCTTTGCTCATAAGCAGTGTTCGCGATAGCGCGCAATGAGAAATTAGTTATCTTATTAAAAAGACACGCCAATCGTTCTTGTTGCCGGCGAGCGAACAAGCGGTTCGAGCAATTCCTTCGAGCATTCTAAACGACTTCATGATTTTCTATTTTATGTATGGCTCATAAAAGTGATGCAATAATCAGAAGAACGCTCTATTTGATTGTTTGAAATTCAATAAATTTCTCAGTCGATCACAATGAAAGCTACGCTTAATTTACTGCATGTGAGACAAAAGTTTCGCTAGAACAATGGAGCTTAACGAGTGTTAGCTTTTGCTCTCGCTGCGTAAAATAAGAGAGTCAAAGCTGATACAGTTCGAACACAAAGCAACACAAAGCAATATTTCAGGTGGGAAATTTAACGAAGGAAATTATTTCGCCAAAATTTTGTTGCTTCACTCATGAAAGTGTAAATAAAAGAGAAGCAACAAGAAGAGCAGACCAAATAAGAGAGAAGATGAGATTTGATGCACCTGTTTCAAAAAGAAGCGAAAATGCTTGTATAGCTTAAGTGTTCCGCTTTCAACATTCGCTTTCCTTTAATTTTTACACTGAACTCGAAAATGGAAAGAAAAATTAAAACACATTTTGAAAATTGTTGCTTTCGCGTTATTAAATTAAACATTGAAAGCAAATTGCGCCTTATTTAAATTCTCGAGTATCCATCAGTTGTGAAAACTTTGAAATTTGCAATTTTAAAATGCGCAGAAAATAAAAATAAACTGCTTTTATGCAAAATTTTAGACAATTTGTTCTTTCATTTTCACCATCAATAAAGCCACGCTCTCGCCCAACACTGCGTCCCGTTTCTCCTGCTTTTAACCGTAATTGATTAAAACAATTTCTTTATATCATTTCATTTGTGCAGCCACTTTTTGTGCTCATTTTCTCGAAAATAAAAATGAAAATCGCAAATGCTTTTGAAACTAACTCTAATCCACTTTAAGAGAGGTAAAGTGATTTCTCATTAATTGTCAACCTCAATCAAAATTCACGATAATTGATGCGCTAGTTTAATTTTAAATTTCGGTGAGCACTTCTTCAGCAAAACATGGTAACATTTTATCCAAACTCAATTTGAACACAATATATAAAGTTAAAGTAACAATGAGAACAAAGGATGAAATGAAACTGATTTCATTCAATTTTTCGCCCATTATTATTTCGCTCGGCGCTCGTCTCTCTCAATCTTTTTCAACTTTTGAGAAGTGAAATAAAACATTTTTCCAAATTTCGCTTTTCTGGTTTTTTAATTTTTAAAAGCGATTTTTATACTCGAAACGCTTCTATTAAAACATAAAATGCACGGCGAAGAATATCAATGCGTTCAGTCTGCGCACAAAGCACATAGATCATAAAAATATCGCTTATTTATGTCGCCTATAAAACTAAACTACATTGCACTATTTAAAAATTCAAATAAGCAAAAAAAAAAAAAAAAA
>NCKU01000043.1:0-19524 GCA_003675995.1 Dinothrombium tinctorium | reverse complement strand
GGTTTAAAATAGTATGCAGATTCTTATTCTTCCGTGGAATTCGATTTTTTTAAATTCATTGTTTTAAACTTATTTTAATTTTGAGATGAAACATTTATAACGCTTAATTAGCTTTTAGTGAACTCAAACATCGAAAACTTAAGATTTGATTTCAAAAAATCAATTTGTCGACGTTATTATTATATTCATTAAATCGTGGATAATTTTGTGAAATCAAGCTTGCAGAACAAACTGAGGGCATATGTTAATCTCACAATATCCAGAATAAATACGTTCAAACCCACAACTCAGTTGCAAATTCACGGATGTCACATCATTCAAACAAAGGATTTTATAAATTAATGTTCTTTTCGACGACAAGGCAAGGATGGGAATATTGTATTCTAAACGAAGAGAATGTAAGAGAAAAGCGCATTTGATTTCGCTTTAATTCTCAAAAGTGCAGTTCCGATACCCTCGTTGAAATTAAAATTTATCATTTTGATTGTACAAGATTTTTCTTCGAAGTATTTAATTTGACTCTTTCGACATTGTAAATAGGTTTCAATGATGAAAAAAAGCAAAGAGATAGATGATAAAAAGAGAGGCACAAGAAAACGTGGTGATAAGTAATGCATAAAGCTTTAATGGAATAAATTTGGTATTAAAAACGTCCATAAATGGGAGCAAAAAGTTAATCTAATTCGCTGCAAATTTCTGTAACTGTTCATTGGTTATTTGTAATAAGCGCACGTAATAAATATTCAGAAGAATTAGAAAGAGCGTTTGACCGATGTTCGCGTCAGATGTTTGCTTGTTCGTTCGATTAACTTCAAATCAAAAAATGAATTTTTGCAACTTTCAGCGAATTATTAGCGTTCGCATTGCATTGTTTTGAGCAAAATCGCAATTCATATTATTCGTGAAAAGATGCAGAATTGAAGAGAAGACAAAAAATAGGTTACACTCAAAACGCAATAACGCTCGCTGTGTACGCTTGTGTTGCATACCAAACGATGTATTGATTTATTGTCGATCGCAAAAATGGAAAGCACCAAATTTTAAATAAATTCGAAATATAAATCTAATCAAAAAAATGCGAGAGAGAAAGAAGAAAAAGATATTTCGACCACATCTTCATAATAAATAATTTCGTTTAGTGAAATTGCTAATGTTGATTTCTCGTTTTCGAACACAGCAAAACAAAAATTTTACACGCATTAAGTCGCTTAATGAAAGTGTGAATATTTTCACGACAAATGTGTTTTTGCTTAAGCAATTAGAATGGAATATCGAATTTGCTGCTGAATTGTATCTGCTTTTTCGTTTGTCGCAACGAGATATTTGCAAAAAAAAGAAGAAGAAGATGCAATTCGCCGGAGAAAAGCAAGCTTGTTTAATTCTAAATTTAAATTCTGTTTGGAAAAAATAATCCTCTTCAGTGAAAGAAATTAATGAGAACGTCAAGAGACATGGCATAGAATGCAAATCAAGTGAAAGCGAAAACAAAAAATGAGTTAAATAAATTTTGTGCGAACTGTTTATGGTTAAATTAGGCGAAATTTGAAATGAACGAAAAATAAGAAAAAAGCAGAGAAAAGTAATTTCGATGTCTGTGCATGAAATCAGTATGAAACAGTATATGCAATATGAATGATACGTAATATGTATAAAAAGGGTGAAATGCGTCTTGCTTTGTTCCTAAAACCAATTTTTTATTGATCGTCGCGAGCAAAAACAAAAGGCAATTTAAGATAAACAGTTTTAGAATATATTTGTTGCAATCGTACTTATGTTATATAATAAAAAAGCATTGTACGACATCAATTTGAAGTGAACGAGAAAAGAAAACAAACATTTTTTACTATGTTATTATCAAAGTTTGTGGCAATGTTTATTAAATTGCACTTCTTATTTTATTAACACATTTTTGTCGACAATTTTCACAAGCAATTAAATACAAACTTCGCTTAACTTCTTCTATACACAAACTTTCGCAAGCAATCACACGTCGCGCTTCTATTGCTTCTGCAATCAGCGCAACTTGTGAAATATGCAAAATTTACTCGCTCGCTGCTTCTTTTTCACATTTTTTTTATTCGCGTCAAGTGACAAAAATGAACGCCGTCATATCTAAAATCAAGCAAACCATTGTGTAAGGTAATCATTTTTTTTTCCTTTCACAAAGTCATAAAATTCAATGAGAAAGTGTTCGTTCTATTCAATTCGATTCTTAAAGATTCGAATACATCTAAAAATAATCTGTTTAAAAACGTACGAATTTCATCGCACACTCCACTTAAACAAAGAGCACTAGTTCGCAAAAATAAGAGAAGCAAAATTGTTTTATTTTGTTTTAATCGAATTGCGTTTCATAAGAAATATTTCAAGCATTTTCGCTTTTTGTGCTGCTCAACGATAAAGTTTTAGCTTATCTCACCTTATATTTTTACTGATTCATATTGAAAAAAGCAATGCCAGTAACATTACTCCATCATGCAGCATCCTGAGGGTGGATGTGAATTAATGGATCGAACATTCAGGTCTACAACTGAGACTAGACAATTTTTTAATTAAACGCACGCAAACATCGACACTCATCTTTGACACATCGACACCCAAAGGCTTTGCGATCCAATGAAAAATTTAAAAAAAGTGTTAAACTTACTAAATAAGAAATAGTTTTTCACTTTTTTCACGTTTTTTACCATCGCTTCACCTTTAATATTTCTCACACGGTTGATTCTTTGCAATTTATCCGGCGTCGTCTTCAAATTGTTGAAGCAATTGAAACTTAAGAGATAGGAATGGTTCGAAAATTTGAAATGATTTTCATGGCGGTGCTCACTTATTTCTCATTGTACACAAAACTCATGAATTTATCAATATTTAAGTTGTGCTAAAATAAAAATCGCTTAAAAATTATGGTAAAACATTATAATGCGTAACAATAACAGTCGGCGCTCGCTATTTGTTTCGTTATAAGAGCGTTAAAAAGATTGCGATTTGGTTCAAAGACATGAAGAGAGGTAAAAAATTTCAAAGTACGAAACCACAAAAAAAAAGACAAGCAATCGTTCAACATTGAAAAGAAGTTTTGATCGATTGAAAAATTTTCACACAAAATTCTAGAAGCTTAATTTTGATTCAATTCGCAAAAGCTTTGTACTCATTCGTCGTTTAAGTGAGATTGAAGAAATATTCACCTGCGATCGAATCGCTGATTGCTGCAACGATCGCTTTTTTTTTGCTCCAAAACGAATTAATCATTGGTGAACTCTGGCTTCAGTTTCATTCTAGTTGTAACTTGAAATTTATGCGTTTGTATAGCGGAAAAATTGATGAACAAACAAAGTAAAATTGAATTTATTGAAAAGTTATTTTAATAAATAAGTTTTGAGCAAACGTATCGATGTCATTTTCCTTTTAATTGAGTAAAAAGAAAAATTTTTTATGTCGAACGAATAAACGATACCGGAGAGAGAGAGAGAGAGAGAGCGTTGCTACGTTCATTGACAATTAAATAAAAAGAATGCAGCGATAGTTATTTTAATGTAGAATTCGTTTGAAACATAATTGCAATTTTCAAAGGTAATGTAAGGCGAAATGAGAAATAAAACGAAAAATATCTCATAAATCATTCTTTAGGAATTTTGAGAATACACGCTAAAAATGTTTTCGCAAATCTTATGCAAACTTAAAAAAACTGAAAACAGTGGTTTTAAATTCTGGTCCAGACATCTAAACGTATTCAGTGTATACACACAACTCGGTAATTCATGCACACGTATTATTTTCTCCGCTATTTTATCATTCATCATATTTGCATATTATTTATGATAAATACTCTAGAATTTACACAAGTGCATTGATATATTCTTTCGCTCTCGATTCGGAAAAAATGAAACGCGCATAAAGTGCGTACACACCGTAACCGAAAAGTAATATCGCAAAAAAATTCGAAATGTGTGTGCGTCTCTCGTCTCTCACATAAAACAATGTTTTTCGGTTAACCCTTTGCAGCGTTTGCTGTGATCGTGTCAAAACGCTCGAATAATAGAGAAAAGAGAGAAATGAAATTGAGTTGCTTTCTCAAATGTAAAATTTTGTTTTAACTGACACATTGCTCGCAAATAAATGCAAGCAAACGCGAGTTAACTTTCTTTTCTATTTCTGCAATTTTGCTTCCAGTTATTTCTATGTTTAGAAATAACTCAGCTTTTTCAGCCATTTCATTCGTTTCGAGCTCCGCGAATGCATCAAACAAAATGAAAACAAAGCATTTTTTTGCAGAAATCAATCGAAAAGCTTGAGTCAATTTTATTAGTAAGAAGATGAAGCGAACAGTTTGACGGTTTACGCGACGCAACTGCGATTGTATGTTCTTCAACAAGCACTCTAAATGGGCTGTACTTTTGAAATTGTGTCAAAATCTCATAGCTTATATTGTGTATTTTATTTAAATTTTGTCATTCAACATTTGCAAAGCATTTCACTTAAATCTTGTCGCTTCTTTCACGGCGATTATGAATGAGATGAAGAAGAATAAGAAAAAAAAAATTAAAGTTTAAGATCTGTCACGTTCTATTTTATGCATTTTCTTGCCTTTAACTCAGCCATATGAATTTAAACGCACGAAAGCAGCTTAACTATTTATGTCTCGAGCGATTTTCATATCTTGAGAATGAAAATGAACATTTCGAAAAAATTCGACGACCACATTTGCGGTGTAATTGCGTTGCTTTTCGAGCCGATTTGATTGAATAGAAATGAACACGAAAACTTATTTTTATGCTCGAGACTGAATAATTAAATATTCGAAACATCGCGTTTAACAAATAAATGATTAAAGCACGAGAGTTGGTCGTCGATTTGATTGATCTATATAGACGAACATAATAATGGTTTTGGTACAGCAGTATCATTGACCTAATGGCAGTGTATGCTTTCGTTTAACACTTTCAAAGTAAGCGTTCGCAATCAAATTACGGTCAACACCCGTTATTTTGAGCATCAATCAGTTTTCGTTCACTTGATTTCGTGTAAATTCTCAATGTACTAACCAAAGATAATATTCACGGCAATTCATCTTTGCGAAGTATTTATTTCTTTACACGATTCTGTGTGATTGCAATTCGCTGTTTCGTCTATACAACGTTTAGCTGCGTTTTGTCTTCGCAGAGTCTGCTTGCAAAGCATCGACGATCGATTGTTCTTAAATCGCATTAATCAATTGTTTATTCGTTGAATCTGTAATCTGTGAATCTGACGATTGATTGTATTGACCGTCGGCCGAGTAGCCTCGGGTTTATTTCAGCGCCGAGCCTCTTGTACTGAGAGTGCAAGATTTGATTTGAAAGCTGTGTTTACAGTGACAAAATTTTGTCACCGCTCGCAGAGACTATACGTTCGAGTGTTTCGCACTGCTCGCGAAAAATGGAGCGTTTGCTGTTTTTTGTTGGCAGCGCAAAATATGAGAAATGTTTTCCACGATTTATTCGATAATATATATGAAATTCACAGCAAACACTGTTTCGCTTTGTTTTATAACGTTTCTTACGCTATATTTACAAAGCAAAAGAATAGTCGAAAATCTGTGAGCAGCGAAAAAGAAATCGCTGCGGTTGCGGTTTCATATTTCCAATTTTGATGAGAAACTCTTCTTTGCCTCTGAGTCTGCCGGGATAAAAGTGGACTCGAAATGGAGATTGATGAACTTTGCAAGTTTTGTGAAAATTTCGAGGCTACGAACAGCGGCATTAGCCGAGAGTGATTGCGATCTCTCTGCGGCCGAATCGACACGAATGGAGATCAATTCGTAAGCATCAATTAGGATTAATACGGCAATCCGAAATTCAGTAAACTTTTTCTGAGTTTTTCTGAGGTCGAAGTGACGCTTCGCGAGAGAAGAAAGCGACGAAAACACTCGACACTTTTCAATCGTTTGCACTCGTTGTGCGCCACCCGATTTAACCGTGGAGATTTTTGTGTAAATTCAATTTATGAGATATTTTTAAAAACAAATATTGACACTCGTACATATTGAATTGCGAAATGTATGATTGGTGCGAATAAGAAGCGAAAGGAAGAAAACGAAAAGCGTGGAAATTTTTATTTCGTTTCGCTTTCATTTCATGAATATATAAAATAAAAACGCGTTCTAAACGAGCAAATGTTACTTTCATACGCACGGTGCCGTGTACTTAAGGACGCGGTAGCATCGATTGGCAGCGAAAATACTTCACTCGTCGCATGCAGCAGTGACATGAATGCGATGCGAAACATTATGTAACTTGTTTCGTGAACAAATGAAATGGAAACATTTTCAACAATATTGCAATTTGCGGAAAACAGCACCCGAAACCGAAACCAGAGAAAAACACTTGCAATTGACAGTAAATGACACGAATTTGTTACTTTTGACTACATCCATTATTTTCGCCCAACCGCTCGGCGAAATTTGAATTTAAATTCGCTCATTCGGCGCGCAAAAAAACTTGACAATTTCGCCAAACTCAATAATACGGCATTCGCCGTGAATATTTGCGCTGCTGCGTTGTGCCAGCAAAAACATGTGCAGAAAGAAAGCTTTTTATTCACTTCACACAAACAGGCGAGCAAAAAACGCGCAATGAATTATTGAAAAACAATTTAAGTGCAAATATCACACGAAATAGATGCGCTTATCTAGAGACGGACTCCGCCGGCGAACGACACGCTCAACGCTGCAACGATACGGGTAAATGGACATGTTTAGCAGCGCATTAGGAGGTATTAACAGATGTTGCGAAACCCTTTATTGCATTCAAAGTGATTAAAGATATCCAGCAAGCATTGGTCCCTCGACGTCATTGAAATTGATGCCGCGGTTAATGATAGTGTGCACTCGCATCGCATTTGTCGGCCGGCTTTTTAGCCCGAAATTGAGACACAAATATGAAACGTGGCAGAAATTAAATGCGACGATGGCATTTATTCGAGCGCCATTAACTTTCTTAACATGTTCATTACATGCTGTGTATTTGTATTCGCTCGAAACTAAACGCACGAATGTTTTAGAATGTAATGAGTGCGAATAAAGTCGACGATGGTCTATTCGCCTCCAATTGTAACAAATGAATTCACTCTAATTTCACACCTTATTTGTTTCCTGATTTTGAGCAGCAAAATCTTCTCTCTGATCACTGCCGCGCTGTTTCCATTCGCCTTTTCGCCATCGATTCTTCGTTTGCAAACACAAAGCGTTTCTCTCTGACCTTTCGCTTCTCTCTCTCGCGTGTCTCTTCAACGCACTGCCGCTATGTATTTGCGCTCGGCGTTTATTAAATAGCAGTCGAGATAAGCAAGCTGATCTCGCTGCGTCCTCAGTACGCAATGGAGATATAGTGAAAACAATTTCACTGAAACTGTTTTGTCTTCGCTGCGTACATTGTGTCATGTTTTCATAGTTTCTCTATTTCAGCGAAAGCAGCAAATCGATCACAGAAAGATTCTTTGTTGACATTGTGTTTTTTAAAAATGAGTTATTGTTTATATTTCCTCCACATTTCGAGCGGAGAATGGCGAACGCAGCGAAACGCAGTCTATAAAAACGATTGCGGAGAGGAAGCGCGAGGCGAAAATGATAGCAGATTATTGCACTTCTTTTTAATTACACTCAATAACAATAACACAAGCTCATCGTTCTGTTTGTGACTTGAAAAATTTCAACATCAACTTGTGCTCGAAATGATGCGCTTCTCGAACGCGAAGCAACGTCCGCAATCATCTCTGCGCTCATCGCTGCAGTCGTTAACTTCTCGCCGCACAGCGCTGTTCGCTTCGTACCTTTTACACCCACATTTACTTAGCAATATTTTTTCGATGCTTTATGACTACAAAAAATTATTTGACGCTCGGCAATCATTTCACGTCAGGAATTATAAGCGAGTAAAGCAAACAGTTAACTGCCATCGCGAGATAGAAACAGCAAAAGCAAAACCTTAAAGCAGAATTTATGATCATGAGCCTAAACGTTTTTTCTCACTTTTTACCATTCGCCGTAATAAGAATGTAACATACAATTTTCACGTCGTAGAGCGAAAGTAAACTTATTGTTCACTGAATACCTCATTAAGCTTTGTTTACTTTGTGGTTTTTGTTTGAAAATTTTTCAACCGAACGCGGAACCGAAAGAAAAAAAGTGAAACTTCAACGAAAATATAAAAAGCGTTTATTTATTTTGATAACAAGACACTTTTTGTACACGACTTCCAAATGGTCGTGTAATAGTTTGTTTGAAATCGTTCTCGCCGAATTAACGATCGCGAACAGCAGCGGCGAAGCGGCTCGTCTCTGCCTTCTTCGCGTTGGCACTCCGCTGTCCGAAACGCAGCAAAACGCTGCTGCTCGCGAACGCAAAACTTTCTTCTATTATAACCTGATTAATACGAACAATATTAAGCGGTAGTTAGTATTCTTTAGTAGTTCTTCGAAGGATTACGTGAGATTTTTATTACTTTCGCTTTACCCGATTCTGAAAAAGATTTATTTCGCTGAAAAACTTTTTCTTCTCGCAAAACTTGCGAATGCGATATTTTTTTACTCTTTTTCACTTTTTTTTTACTTTTGTCGAGAGAAAAAGCATTTAACACAGATTTTCACGCCATTGCTTCAGTAATAAACTCATAGCGATCACAATAAGTGATGTGTTAATAGTAATTAAATTTTTCGAGCTTTGCGACGATTAATATAATTAAAAAGATAGGGCAAAAAGATACGCGCTTTCTCTCTTTCTCTCACTTTCTGTGACTCTCCGCTTGAGCAAAGTGAATGCGTGAGTAATAAAGCTGTTAAAAATCATAGTGTAATTAATAACAATCGCGCCTTTCGCTGCTTGTTCGCGCGACAGTTCGAAGGATAACTCATTACGGCGCATTAATTTACATTTGAGCTCGTCGAGAAGCATTATTTTAAGCATTTTCTATTGTGTGCGCTTTGCGAATGACAACGCAGACGGAGAAAAGCAAAAAATGAAAACGCTCGGCAATAAATAACGATAAAGTTTGATCAGACATAAAGCTGCTCCTCGACTTTCCATTCCCGAGACGTTAACTCGCTGCAATCAAATTTGCTACATTCTCATTACGTTTTCCGCGTAAATTAGACCGCTGACCTTTCGCAGCGCACTTCTTCTTTCAATTCGCTATGTTTTATGGATGCGAGCGATGCTGTTTATTTTTTACTGCTTTAATTTTAGCGTAACACGCTTTTTACTCTCATTAAGCAGCATCCACTTTTGCCGTTTGCATCGCTCTTTGCTGCTAAATCAAACGCGGCGCGAACGCTGAAAACGGAAGCGAGCAAATGATGCGAGTTTAAAAGTTTACTTTTTTTGCTCTTTGATAAAATTAATTGCTAATTAAGTACACAATTATGCAATTTAACTTTTAAGTTTTGCGAATACAGCGAGCGATATGCAGTGATTGCCTTTCGGAGCGATGGCGTCACAAGAATTTGTCAATTTCTTAAGTTACATAACATCACATTAATGTCGTTAATTTTAGAAAGATGATCATGCTTTTTGGCTACTCTTTGCTTTGTTTCACTCGCACGACAGGATTGAACAAAAAGGCAGAGAACAGTTAAGACTGCATTTGCAATTGCAATTTTGATCTACTTGACTTAACATTGGTTTTTACTATAGTCGCAATAATATAAATGATAGCAGAACTTCAACAGTTTCGCCTTCTTTTCTATCGCACATTGTCAAATGAAAGGAAACATTCATTTATGATGGCATTACTAGACACCAGGACAACGTGTCTCTCGAGAAAACGAGTGCTTCGATCAGAACGCAAAGCCAGCGTCACTGCTGCTGCGAGGCAGAGAAGAGGAGCAGCTACAATGGATTGTATGACTGCACACTGATGCAAAATCCAATGGAGCAAGCCAACGAAAACAAAGCGAGTGTTCATTTTGAAACTAATCACAATTCGCTGCGAAGTGGAAAAAAATAAATCGTTGACCTCATTTAAAGAGGTGACAATAAACTGTCTCGGATCATAAAGCGTCACGGCGGTCTCAGATGAGACAAACTTTTCGATCGGAGGATAATATCGGTAAAAATAATTAAAAAGTTTCGAGAACAATTTAGGAGCAGGACTAAAAGTTGGAAAACTCGGCTTTGAACTTTTCTAATGAATTCAATCGCTTTCAACTGTAATTATGGTTTAATTATTAGAGAATTGAAAGTAAGAAAAATGAAGCAGATAAAGCAATCGAAAATGTACAACGCGTCTGCGAATGCACAAAGGATTATTCGTTTTTGGATGGTTCGATTCAGTTTCAAGACATGCTTTCGCAAGCTTTTAAGTAATTGTAATTTGGCAGAGTTCGCTCAAGACTTATAATTTGCTTTGCTTTCTCATTTTTAATGGAAATCAAAATTTTTGAGCTTTTAAAGCAAACTTAAAAAGCAGAGTTCTGCGCTCTTTTCGCCGATCCATCTTTACTTCAGCCGCTTGCATTTTAAACGATGCTCACGTTTTCTCTCGCTTAAATCACGTATTGGCAGTAATTGAACTCGATTTCGAATTTATAAATAGCTTAAATATGAAATAGCCACTTTTTCGTTGTGAAAAGCGATGTTTTACTTAATTTTCATTCACATGGCATGTGTTCGCGTCATTATGTTGCGCTCACAGACCAAATTCATGCGTTAATTGCATGTTGCATTACCTCGAGTTCGAATGCACTTGCAAAGCACTGCAATTCGCACGAATTTGAAAACTCGACAGCGTGTTTCAATTCTCTCTATGCTCGTTTCGAGTGTGTCTCGCCTGTTGACTGCACTTTTTAAACGAAGAATGCATGTCGGAAACGAATCAATAGCCGATAAGGCTACTCAATGTGAGCATCCGGAGACTGAATGAATGGATGAATATCCTCTACGAGTGAGCACATTGTTCTCGCTCGATTTTCGCTCGCAGGAGAAAATGTTTTCATTTTTCAAAGAATACAACGTCATTAAAAAAGTGTTTACAGCATGGGCAGAATTCCGGCGAACAAATACTTTAAATGATAATAATAAGTTTGTTTCAATTGTGTCGTTAATGAATTTCGTATTTAATATTCCGCAAAGTAAATGAAAACTATTAATTTACGAGCACGTTCAATTTGGTATTCAAAAAATATTTAAACATTCTACTTTATTGATTTAATTAAGCAATTCATCGCACAATTCGTGCAGAAAGTGCCGAAGAAAAAAACGAGAATGGCAAACTTATTTTTTTTAAAAGCGTCATCAAGCAGTCGAAAATTAATGATTAAGTGTTTGGTCTGTTTTTAAAGAGAAACTGTCAAAAAATGCAGAGAAAAGGTCAAGTGTCAATAAAGCATTAAAAAGCAATTACTATGTGTTATTCGATGCAAAATGATCGCATATTTGCAGCAAAGCGAAATTTTGCTTCTTTTAACATTTATCATTCTATTCACCTCTCACCCGCTTTCAGAACGCATCTTTACGCCAGCATCCATCGATCGAGTGAACTGCGCTTTAAACGCATCGCGATGCGAGCAAACTTTTAAGGACGCTTTCCTGGTTTTAAATTATCATTAACAAAGCAGCGAATTTTAAACGCTTTGTTCTCAATTAGCTCTTTTATTCTCTCTTTACACCATTCTTCTCTTGTCCACTTTACGAAATCGAGAGGAAAGAAGCGAAATGTGAGCGATGAGCAGCAATTGAACTCAATACGAGTTGAAATATCGTTTTTAAACGCCGTATAAAACAAGCTTCAATTATACCGAGACTCTACTGATGTTTGATTAAAAAAATTTTTCAACGAAGAAGCGTCACTTTTTGACACAAAATAAATATTTACACTTAAAACGCTTTATTTGAAAATTTTCTTTTAACGCTGTTATATTTATTTTCAGACACGAAAAGAAAATGAGAAACACGGTCTCCATTTATCTCTTCTTACGCGCGCACTGCGATTAAATTCGCTAAACTTATGTAAAATTTATTTAACTTTATCAAGCAACTTTTCTGCTTTATTTACATTTCAACCGAACTCTACCACAATGTGTTAGTGAAATGTTACAGGTGCCATGCTATGCGAGTAAATTCGACTTAATTTATCGCGCACTTCACTCTAAAAACGCATACAAGAAGATTACCAAGTTTTTCAGCAAACAAAGCTCTAATCCAAATTTTCGCTTTTCTTACCTAATTTTGATGCGATTACAAACTAAAAAAAAACTCCATGAACAAAAACTAATTAGATAACAGAATATGATAATTTGGTCGATGCATCTTTTTCGGGGTAAAATCTGCTTTTTTCTTTGAATAAATTCGTCAGACTCTACTTTTAATAAGTATGTTATTGACGTTTAATTGTAAGTTGCAAAAATAATACGTTGATGAAAAATTTAAGGTGACAAAATTTCGCTTATTTAGAATGTCACTCTCAATCTACTCGGCTAACTAGAGAGATGAAATTAAATAAGACAGAGATGTATTCTCAACTTTTCGCTAAATTACTTACGTTTCTTGTAAACTGCCACAGCAAAAATTACGAATTAGAAAAATGTCACAGCTGGTTTATTTAGTTCAACCGTGTTACTATAATTGATTCACTTTTCTATATTGCAAAGTTACGATAAATGGTTTACCTTATGCTTTATTAAATTAACTAGTTTTTAGCTTGATTCTAATTAATTCATTTAATTGCCTTGTCAATCTTGTTCATTCTTAACAAATACCAATATAAACAAGTTAAACAGTCACATGATATTTTAAATCGTCAAGGAATGCTTAAAGAATTTACGAAAAAAATTCTTCTTTCCTTAATTAAAGTACTTTGAGTAAGCTGATTGCTAAAATCAATCAAAATTTTCATCGTTTACAGGACAAGGTTTAATTATGTTGAATTTTTACAGTTAATTTAAATAAAAAATTGTGATTATGATTAAGTAAAAATTTGCGTGTTTGTTTCGAGACAAATTATATGTTTTACATTATGCCTGATAATGTGAAAGTTGTTTTTAATTCTCTGATTTTAATCAAACTTTTGCTTGTTTCGAAAAACTATTCAACACATTTTCACAATGACCAAACTCAAGATCGTTTAGCGTAATGATTTTTAATATCATTCTTTTATTTGAAATAAATGGTGGAAAAAAGAAAATTACGGTTTTCTATTGCTCATAAATTCATAGAACGCAAAACTAAATCATTAATTTCTATTTAACTTTTGATTTTCTGAATCTCTCGAGGTAATCAAATTTCTGCCTAATCAACGAACAATAATTTTTTTTTCTTCTGTTTTATTTACTCATTTCAAACTCTTCATTCAGTTTTGAGCTTTATAAAATTAACAATTAAAAAGAAAATAATTTAAAATGTCAACTCAACTCAAACTTTAATAGCAAGAATGTTTTCAATATAAATAAATTATCAACATAAGCTGGAAAAGTCTATTTTAGCAAATGTTTAATTTTTGTCAGGCGAAAAATTAAATTTTTAGCTTCTAGTTATGTATTCAATGTTTTTTATTATTAGACTACATTAGCTTTTATATCAAATAAAATTTTAAAATATTTAACTATATTAATATTCAATTGGAAGAATATTAAATTAGACAGTTGCATTTTATAGAAAGAGATTTTGATCAGCAAAATTATTATAATAATTTTTTAATTTTTTTTCGTGAATAATATAAAATTTTTATTTAAAATTTTAACAAAACATTTTTTAGTTAAATTGGTGGAATAAAAAAGTATTTGTGACGATCTTAAATGTCCACAAGAGCGGCAAAAAGACAATTGAATAGAATTGTTGAAAGAAGATAAATCCCACAATAAAAGACATGTCAATGTTAGATTTTTTAACTCCTTTCTATTTTTACATCCTTACTTGATAAATCTATTTAATTGTAAATTTTTAGCTTAATTTTCAGACTTTTCATCGTTTAAAGTCGCTTTCGTTAAATTAAATTGTAAATTAAAAATTCTTCTTGAAGAACAAAATAAAGCGAGTTTATAAGCAGTTTATTTTTTATAATTTAATTTTGACTTATGAGATTCCATTCTAACTTTGTTTGACTCTATTTTATTTTTTAAATTGTTGCACAAAATTTAATTATTTTATGGAAATTATTGAACAAAATAAAATTTATAAATTTTCACTAAACTTAATTGACCATACTCTGTTCTTTGTTCAAAAAAATAAGCAAGTAAAAATAATAGTAAGTCATTTACAGAATAAAAAGTCCTAAGGCTTCGAATGAGAATTGCACTCAAGCTTATCGATATCGAAACATTTCTATTTGTCATTTTAAAGATATTTTTGTCAAACTGAAACTTCCAAAACGTTCATATTTGTCTTTAAAGAAGATGATTTTTAAAAATAAGCAATAAATTTTGATGAATCTCTCATTTCTAAAGAAACATTTGAGATCAATTTTCTGGACGTTTATCATTTGAAATTTATACGAAACTTTATTTAACACTTATTTACCTCCTACTAGAATATTTTAACAGTGCAATTAATTTTTCAGAAATGCAAATTAACACTATCGAAAGATGTCATAAATGAAATTTAAAATATATTTTTATCAAAACAAAAAGGCATATAATTCCTATTTTGACTTTTTAAAACAAGCTTAAGTTTAATCGCTTGAAGTCAGAAAAAACAAGCGATTATGTCAACATCCATCTATTGACAATATAGACTTTTATTTCTATTGAAGAAAATAATTTGGCTTGTAAATTAAAACACATCGGAGACGAATAAAATTAAGTGATAAAAATACTCCTATTCTCTATATGAAGCTGTTTAATCATTTGCCAAAAGATATAAGAGCATTTTTCTTTCATTCATCATTTTTAAATCTGTGTGAAAATCGTTTTAAATCTTTATAATGACTGATAAAACATGTTATGTTTACCATTAAAAAAATTCAAATTCATGCTTCTCTTGCCTCTCACGCTTTTACTGAAAAGATAATTCGTAATTCAAAAATCCAAGTAAATATTTTAAAGTTAAAAACTATGATGATTGGATAGTAAAATAAAACATATTTTATTAAAAATTGACTCTAAATTTAATAAACTATTTCCATCAATTTCAAACGATAAAAATTGTTTTTTTAACAAATATAGCGAATTGAAACTTTTGCAATAACATACATTAACGTTTTCATACCTATTATTTAAGTATGTTTTTTAAAGTTTTAATGAATAATAATTTTTTAAGTTATTACACTTATGAATATAAGTATACAAAAAATTTTTCGACTCCCAAATGTGTTTTAAAGAAAGAAACTTATTTATTTTCTTCTTGATTTGAAGCAGAACTAACTTGTTAAAATATTAATGGAAAACATAATATTTATTCATGAAATTTACACACATTTATCAAAATCAAATGTGACTAAAAACAATGGACAAAGTTAAAGATGAATTTGTTTCAAAAAAAAAAAATTAAAATTTTTGTTTATATGAACAAATGACTAAATTTGTTTAAAAACTTTTAATCTCATTTGAAAGATTTATTTAAGGCTCTTCGATTGGATGCATAATGAAAAATATTAAGCATAAAACTTTTGCGCAAGTTTTATTCATAAACTTTTTAATTACATATCTTTTCTAAAAATACTTTAAAATTCACAAAATGCAATAATCGTCATAAAACTAAATAGTTAAAATTGTAAAAGTTTTATGTTGCTTTGGAAAAGAGTTTGCATTGCATGAACATTAATAGTTTATGTTTTCGATTCCCCCTGTATTTCCAAATGTTGATGGTCAAAAAAAATCTGAAGTGAAAATGACTTTTGCTACACTAGAATTTTTCATCTACGACGAATAAAAATATTACTTGCAATAAATATTTTCAATAAGATTTTAAACCAAAATCATGACTCCAGACTTTGCAGATAAAAAAAATGATTGAAAAATCTTTGTTAAAACTTGATTGATGACTTGAGAAATTTTCATTATTTTTCTGATTAAGATTACAGAATCAATTTTTCGCGAATACATTTGCTTAGCTTGAATAATGAATTAGATGAAGGAGAAAGAGCGAACGCGCACTTTAATAATTTACTGAGTCGAGGCAATAAAAAGCCAATGGAATGATGATCTTTTGATATTGAAGCTAAGATATCATAAAAGATCTCGGCAATGCAAAATGGCATCATACTAATTTTTTATAGACATATGAGCATCAAAAACTCTTTTTTAATGTTATCAAACAAACAGTCTAATTTCATCATCTCTATAAAAATTAATTATAATTTACATTTTCATATTTTCTAACGATCCTTTTCGAGATTGAAACAGTTTACACATCGTTACCATTTAGAAAAAAAGATAGTCACAAAGTTTTTTAAAGAAAGAGCATAAATCTTTTTAGATTAAGTTTTATTTCAAAAGTTAAAAAGATTAGCAAGCGACAATGATAATGCTTTGCATTTCTAATCCGTTTATATTTTGATTCAAACTAAATTTATATTTCAAGTTAAAAGATTATGGGTTTTCGAAATTCACGTATTCGGTTAATAGAGAAAGGAAAACAAAAGTTTCTTTCTGCTTTCATCAATTGTTACTAAATTGAGTTTCACCTCTATAATTTATCCATTTTTCTGAAATTGTAATATGAATAAGATTTCAATGTTAACCTTTCAAAGTTAAATATAGAGAATTTGCAACGTCTTCCAAAGGGATAAAGAATGTACTTTTGATATTCTTTGAAGTTGCGATCAGTAAAAACCAAAATCCTTTAAAATAACAGACCTTCTTTCTAATGCGTTTACGGCATTTCTTTTTCATGTTTTACCTCCATTATTCAACCATATTTTCCTCTAGAAAGTCAAAAAAAAAACAAAAACATTTTGACGTTTAATGATAGCTTTCAAAAATGAGCCTTTTCAGTCTAATTGTTTTTGGTGTCACCGCTAGAATTTTTTTTTTCTATTGGTGTAACCACTGTTTTGATCAGAGTTATCATTGAAAATCTGTAAAAATGCCGTAAATTTAAACAGCCTAAGCTTAACAGTATAATTTAAACGCAGATCATTAAAAATTAAAAGCGCATATTTTAAACCATAATTAAAACGTTACGAAAATTAGCCAATCTACGAAGTTACGAATTTTAAGTTGCAATATTTTACACTTGCGATAAAATTCGCTGATGCATCGAGGAAAAATGCAAATGATCATTTGAAATTTAATTATCAACACTTAATGGGAAAAATTATTAAAAAGTTATTCAAATTTAGATGAATAAGTTTAGATTTTAAAATTTTACAAGAAAAAAAACTCAAATTTTGAAATGAAACTTCTATTTTTATTGTCGTCTTTCTATTTTTGATATTTTTTAAAAGATTTTGTTAAAATCGATTTCAAGTATTTCTGTTCTTCAGACATATTGAAAGTTGGAAGAAATTTCTTTAAGCCATATAAACGGTGCTAAAACAGTGAATTTTGGAACGAATTTCTCGAGTCAATAAGAGATAAAAAGACATTTCAAAATAAAATAAATATGGCAGTTTAGTTTCGCAAACACTGCAAAAATTCTAAATGTAACGAAATTTAGATAAATTTAAACCGTCGGGCATAAAATTGTTGTAAAGTGCATTTTGTAGAGAATTATGAAATAAAACCTAGAGGCTTTGCGAGAACATAGAATTATTTATTAGACTCTTTTTACTTGCACTGAAAATCATTTGGTAACAATAAAAATAAAAATTCGAATAGTTAAAATACTTGTACTAGAGCTGAAAATGTGAGAAGAATAAAAAAATATTGATGCAAAGTTAGAGCAAGGTATTTTCTTTTATTTAGCTTCTATCTAATCTTTCTTATTTGAATGCGAAAAATAGAATTTCGCATATTTTAATGAAAAATAAGGAGCGCTGTAATATTAGAAAGTAATTTTTTTGCTAGCGTAGAAAATGTGCTGTGATAATAAGTTCTTTAAAATCGTACATATTTTATTCTATCAGCTATCATTGTGAACTTTTCCGATATTTCTATGAAAAAATCCACGAAGCAAACAAAACTAATTTTTTAAATTAATATATTAAACTTGAGATGTGCCAAATAAACTGTACAAACTGATCGTGCACAAAAGTTAGATTTGTAATACAGCGTTATAAAACTTTAAAACTATGTTCACAAATAATTTACATATGTAAACAAAAAATGGAAAGTTATCTATGTCAATTAAATAACATTTGCGTGATTGGATTTTTTACAAAAGATCGTGAAAAAGTGCCCAGCCAACATAGAGACATGCAATTATGCGTTTTCACATTGTTGAAACTTTTACTAATATTTCTATTGAAATTTTTTATATTTCCATAGAAACCACCAAGTTCTTATAAGCTCTTGTTTGAAAATTACATTGATCGCATCTGATTCGCTTATCTTTCATTAAATTTGGAAACACAACTCTGCCGATTTGTGTAAGAATTTTCTTTATTTTCCGGATAGTGGTTACAAGCACTGAACTTGTTCGAAATGAGTTCTTCGGGCTGCTTGGAAAAATCTTTCTTGATATTTGTGTTTTGTTTGTTTTGTGTTTGTTGTTTGTTTTGAATTTTTCAGCCAGTTCTTATTGAGAATCGATCAGTTTCTCTATCCGAAAATGCTTTTTAAAACTCATCTCAAACTTTGTAAAAAACGCGCGCCATTATTATTTTTTTAACTTGCTAATTCAAATTTATGAAAAAGTTTCGCACAAAAATTTTCTTCTCAATTAAAAACATTTCAATATCTCGGTGTTATAGTCCGAATAAGTGCAAAAAATTTAAAAGTTTGATATTTAGGCAATCCTGACGTATTCTACGTTTCAGTGCTACTGAAGAATTTTCTTAGGTTTAATTGGCAAGATTTTCAAAATTTTTAGCTTAATAACTTAAGCTTAATGATAAATACTAGGTTTTTTTACTGTCCATTCACATAAGCAAATATCTCTTTCAAAGATCCTTAATGATAAACTATTTGTGAAAAACGCTATTAATTTGAGTGAGAAGTGGTTTAAAAATTTCTTAATTAAATTAGTTTGGAAGTTTGGATTCAAAACAAATAAAAATCAAACAAATCAAATAAACAAAATATTCCACAAAAGCTTGGAGCTCAAAAAATTTCAATATTATTCTTTAAAACTTAAAGTTTCAGAAAACATGTTTATCAATGCGATAATTGATGATGAGTTGCTAAATTAAGGCTTGTCTCTCAATTCAAAATAAAACTTGCATTTTATAAAGGCACATCATTGATAAAGATACAGTTACATTTAATACCTGAGCTTATCTCGTCTCGAGCAAATCAGCGAGTTTAAATGAAAAGGTTTAAAGATTGCACAAAACTCTTGTTTAATAACAAACAAACTCGTGAATTATTTTTTATAAACCACAACAAATCTCACTGAAATCATGGCATAATTCAATTCTACATTTTTAAAATTAGCTTTGAAAACAAAAACAAACAAAATAAAGTGAAAAGCGAGTAAATTTTAATTTTTTTTTTTTTTTTTTTTGCTTGCCAAAATTTAGA